>CAUZXS010004157.1:107500-132242 GCA_963585895.1 Sepioteuthis lessoniana
CTCTCTGTGTGTGTGAGTGTGGTCTTGGAGATTTTTTATTTTTTGAGGATGTGTGGTAGAGTCTTTGAAATTTACTGGTTACTATTTTTACTAATTATTTTGTCTGTGTATATATATATATATATACATGTCTATGTATGTTTGTGTCCATTTGTATATATATATATATATATATATATGTGTGTGTGTGTGTGTGTGTTTATTTTTATGCTTCCATCTTGATGCTTTCGTCAGAGAACATGTATGGCACAAGGTCTAGGTAATGGGGTATCCAATGAGACTTGAATTCACTCGTGTTTGTAGTTTGAATGCTTTTACTTATGTTTTTTATGAATGCTGGTCCTTCCTTTTCCTTAAGGTGTGTTTCATTTTGCCTCCTTTATCCCTCATTTCGTACTTTTGATATTTGATACGGTTTGTGTTTGTGGGTATATGTGTTGGATTGGTTTCATATTTCACGTATATTTTTTTTCTCTCAGCGTGTGTGAATGTGTGTCTTGAGATTGTTTAGTATATATATATATATATATATATATTTTTAGTTATTTTAAATTAATATATATTTATTTATTTATATATCTTAAATTTACCTCGATACATTGGTATAAGTGTTTCGATACATTTAATTTTCTGTTTTCTTCTATTTTGATATTACTCCAGTGTAGAGATGTCCTTGTATTACGTGCCTGTGTTAACCCTCTGTATATTTCTTTGCATTCACAACATTCAGTTATGTAGACTACGTATTTTGAGTTGCAGCTTAATTCTTTATTTTAAATTTGGTTTCCGGGTTTATAAAGTTATAGGATATTCCGTCTATGATTATATCACATAGTTTGCATCGTTTGCATTTGGTATCCCCTACTGTTGTGTTCTCTCCGAAGATTTTTGGGTTGTCTCTGGCTTTTAAGGATTTTTGCTATGTCTAATATTTCTTTGATTTTGTCCTTGTTTTTAAGTTCTTCTTGATTTTTTATTATTTCTGTGAATAGTTCTGAGTTGATTTTGTTGTAGGTTACGACATATGGTAGGGGTTTCTCGTCGTTGTGTTTTTTCGGATTCCTTAATTCTATTTGTTGTATTTTTTTTTCTGCTTATTCCAATCCTTTATTTATACGTGTTGTTGGGTATCCTCTCTAGTTTAGGGTTGTGTGTAGTTCTTTAAGGCGAGTTTTTTTGTGTGTATTCTACGTGCTAGAGTGTAAGGAATGCGTTTTGTACGGATTTTTTTTGTGGGGGTGGGTGGCTTTTAAAGTGGAGGTATTGTTTGGTGTCAGTTGGTTTGTGGTAGATATCTATGATGATTTGTCCATTTACGTTCTTTATAAGGATGTCTAAAAATGGTAGGTCTTTTGAGCTGTGTTCCACAGTAAAGTTTATTTTGGGGTGTAGATTTTGTAATAGGTTGTGTAATTCCTTGATGTTACCCTTTGGGCATTTCCAGAATATGAAGCAATCTTCCAAATATCTCTTCCATGATTTGATGAATACTTCTTTTATGTCGTTACCGTATTTTTTACGTACTATTTCCTATAGGTTTTCTTCTAAATATGCTAGGGTTAGGGAAGTGTACGTTGGTGCCATTTTAGTTCCCAAAGCTGTTCCTAGGGTCTGGATATAGTTAATGTTATTGAATTGGAAGGAGTTATTATGAGAGGTTATTTCTATACCCTCTATGATATTTTTTGGTTAAATCGTGGGTATAATGTTTCTGGGTATTTATCTATCCAAAATGAGATGGCTTGCTTTCTTAATTCATGGGGGATATTGCTGTATACGTTTCTGACGTCAAATGTGGCTATGAGTGTGTAGGAATCGATTTTTTCTCTTATGAAGTTTCAAATTCTATGTTGTCCTTAATATAGCTTTTTTATTTTAGAAAGGTTTTAGTAAAATATCTATTAGTTTGATAAGTCTCATAGTCGGGCACAACGGGCATGCTACAATGAGTCTAAATTTGTGATCACTGAGTATTGGGAATTCTATATTTTCGGATTTTTTTTTCTACGGCGTTTTTTATTTGTTTGGACTTATGGATTTTTGTAGTCATAGAAGTTACTGGTTATACAAATATAGTTTATCAAATAGTCTTTTTCTTTTTTAGTTTGTGATTTATTGAATATTTTGTTGAATTTTGTGATTTCTTATATTATATTATGGTCTATGTTTGTATCTGTTAGTTTTTGTTGGTTTCATCTTCAAATTTTTCTTGAGTTTTTGTTTTTAATACGTTTTATTTAATCATATCTAATTAATAACCGGGCTTTACTGTTATGTTTTTAAAACTATCTTCAGGACGATGTTATTCTATGATTGTGTATCCTAGAATAAAACAATTTTCAAATGAAAATGTTAAATGAAAAATTATTTTCGCGTGTAAGTATTCATATATGAATATTTGAATATAAATAAATGCATCATTTGAATATATTGTTTTTTATATGTTCATATTAACATACCGTCGGGTTTATTTCTATTTTTCTTTAATAGACACACACACACACACACACACACACACACACATATATATATATATATATATATATATATATATATTTTGAAATTCTCTTAATTTTATCTACAACATCCACATATAATTTTACTGTTTCATTTGTTTTATTCAATTCGTGTAACAATTATATATACATGTGTGTGTGTGTGTGTGTGTGTGTGATGCACAAAAAAGAGCTGGTATACTGGCCAACATAGCAAAATAATTAAAGAATTTTCCTCTGTTAATGGAAGTTGAGAGGAGGTCGTAGATACCACATTTCAGCTTTTGTTTGAGGTTGTTTGCGTTTTCTTTCTCGATAAGACTATTTCAAAATATATGAATATTTTCTTATTTATTGTTAAATAGTCAGACAGTTTGAGGCCTTTAGTCTCTTAAGGTGACTGGTCTAGGTGAAACAAATGTCTGACGTAAGATGAGTAACTGCATGATGTAGTTTTTGCTATCATTTGTGTATGGATACACATCATTAATTAAAATAATCATTCTACTTTGATTTAAATTACAGAGTCAAGTAGAAATATCTTCGGTTTTTCTGACGTAAATAAATTAAAAAAAAAAAAGCGGCGTTACTCCTATTCAGAATTTTCATTAAAAAGAACAAAGAAGAGCGTTTATAATTTTATTTTGTTATTGCCGTCAATTTATTTTAAAGATCATCATCATCATCATCATCATCATCATGTCGTGCCGCCAGCACGGATATCCCTGACCATCTCTCGCCACTTTTCCTTATCATTCATCGCCTCTGGCAGGTCTTCTGGGTTACATCCCGTGTCCTCACATAGTTGCTGTACGTAAGTTCGGGCTGGTCGTCCTGCTTTTGCTTGGCCATATGTGGGGGTCCATAGGAGTACGTCACTTACGAGGTCGTCCTTGCTTCTCCAGCAGTGTCCGGCGTGTCTGGCTCGTCGAACCTGTATAGTTTTCGTGATGGGAGGCAAGTGGCCGTACAGTTGGCGTCTCGAGGGGTGTTGTCGTCAGGACTTGTTCAATATTGCTCTCAACATTCTTGTGTAGTTGCCGTTAAGTTTCTTCTCCATCCGTTTAGTTAGCGTCCATGTAGTGCATCCATATAGCAGTATCGATACAACCACTGCCTGGAAGAAACTGCGCTTCATTTCATCGGTCAGGTCTTATTTCCATATGGTTGAGAGCCTATCTATAGCCGTCCGTGCTTTCGTCAGTCGTGTGTCGATATCGTTTTCGGTTGATTAGACACTACTTCCAAGGTAGGTGAATTTGTCCACTAGCCTCAGAGAGGCTCCGTCTAGTGTGGTAATATTGCCCGTTTGGTTGTAACACATATATTCAGTTTTGTGCGCATTTTAAAGATGATATTGTCCAAATGTTTGCCCTCACAAGCAAGAGATTCCTGAAGCCTTTCTCTCAAGTTGAGCAACGCTCGTTAAGTCAGTCACCTTTGGTATGGCTGTGATTTCTTGACAAATGAAATATTTTTGTTAATCAGTTTGAAGAAATGGGTTTTCCTGTATCTTCGGACGAAGTGTATAGATTTTGTTGAGAGAGTCATCGTTTCTTAAAATGTTTCAATTCCAAATGCACGATGTTTACCATTCTACCCCATAAGCACGACTAAAATAACATGTCTCGCATTTTCTTACTACGATGACCAACTACACAGACGAAATTTTAAAGCCGGGAGATCACTTTGGATCAGAATAAATGAACTACTTCTTAAAAATTGGTTGTTTGTTTGGGTTTCATGGCATATCAACCTTCGTAAAGTATTTAATACTAAATCCATTTTTACACAAATGAATAGTTATATTTTAAACGATTCAATAAGTACACAGTTCAATTCTCAAAAAAACATTTCTCTTTCAAGCTATTCACTTAAGTCAGATAATGTTATTTCAAACTGACGCCCGATCGCTATCTGATAAATCTAGTTCCCTCCATAGATACATAACTTTGGCAAACAATTCTTCATCTCACAGTATAACAAACAACTTAAACTCAATATCAAAACTACTTCTTTACCTTCAAAAAGGATCCGCGAATTAGTACACTCTAGCCCTCAACGTAACATATTTTCAGACACCGTCGTTTATTGTATCCCTTGTAAGGATTGTAAAGTTACATACTTCGGCAAAACATCTCGGAACCTTCACGTTCACTTGAAAGAAAACAAAAGAAACATAAGAATTGCTAACTCAGACAATGCATTATTCCGAATCATTTTTCAATCTAATCACAACTTCGACTTCACTTCTGCTAAGATGCTCATTACATCCATAATAAAAGTCTAGGACGAATTTTCGAAGCTGCAGCTATCTCATTCTTTAATTCCCTAAATACTCGACCTGCCTTTAATATTTCTCCTTACTTGAGTAGATCCATTTTAAATAGATACAATATATTCCATCTTTAGTTAATAATTTCCACATATATCATAATTTTATGCTTTCTATTTTTCTTTTTCTTTTTCTTTCTTTTTCTTCCTTTTTGACTCGAAATCTTTCGCGATAAACAAAGGTAACATCAATTCTATACAATCTTCCAGGCAGCGGTTGTGTCGATACTACTATATGGATGCACCACATGGACGCTAACGAAGCGGCTGGAGAGGAAACTAGACGGAAATTACACAAGAATGTTGAGAGCAGTATTAAACAAGTCCTGGCGACAACACCCCACGAGACTTCAACTATACGAATACTTGCCCCCCATCACGAAAACTATACAAGTTAGACGAACCAGACACGCAGGACACTGCTGGAGAAGCAAGGACGAGCTCATAAGCGATGTACTCCTGTGGACCCCCACTTATGGATGTGCAAAAGTAGGACGTCCAGCACGAACTTACATACAGCAACTATGTGAGGACACAGGATGTAACCCTGAAGACCTGCCGGAGGCGATGAATGATAGGGAGAAATGGCGAGAGAGGGTCAGGGATATCCGCGCTGGCGGCGCGACATGATGATGATGATGATGATTCCTAATAAGTAAAATGACGTAATTCAAAACAACAAACGCTGATTCACCAATTAAACGGCCAACTTTTTCTTATTATACAAATTTTCCCCTAGGTTTTTGTATGTTGCATTTTTAAACATACATCATTGCTAATATTTAAACATCCAACATTGCTAATATCACCCCTCATGGTCCTGATGATGGTTCAGTTGAACAGAAATGCTATAGTGACGACTTCTCAATAAATCTCTCCTTCCACTTGTATCAATTTTTCTACATATTGTCGGATTACAATCCTTTATTTACTTTAAATCAGAATAGTATAAGTACAGATTTTTCTTTACACCAGGTAAATGTCAAAACTCATCCATTGCCAAGAAATCAGTGTAGCGTAAGTAGAGTTTCAATGTCAAAAATAGTTCTGTTTCAAACAATTCAGCATAGCTTACAAAACAGTTCCATTTCAAAAAGTCAGTTTAGATAAATAAGACTCTTTCAGATACTATCATTTCGGGCCAGTGTGGACCTACGAGCTATGCCAATAAAGGGGTATTCTGCATTCCCAAAAGCTCCAGCATTACTGGAACCTCGCCATCAGATTGTTTAGTGTCACATACAGGACACTCGTTGGGAGTGTCTTACTCCTCTGCATAGAAGCAGTCGGTGTAATCTACAGCCCCAGCCAATTGGGCAATACTCAGAGAAAATGAAAAAAAAACAGTTTTCTTTCAATTAATTCGGTTTAGCATAAGAATGCAGTTTAAATGTCAAAACAGTTCTATTTCAAACAATTCAGTTTAGCATAACTACACAGTTTAGTTTTATTTGACCCATAGATAGGACCCTATCAGGTGCTTCCACTTTGGTTCTGAGTGGACCCGGGAGCGATGGCAATGAAGGAATACTCTGCATTCCCCAAAGCTCCAGCATTACTAGAACCTCGCTCTCAGAATGCTTAGTGTCATATCCAGGAAACTCATTGGGGAGTCTTACCCCTCTGCAGAGAAGCAGTCGATGTATTCTACACCTGCAGCCAACTAGGCAATCCTAAATTTCGTTTTTTTTTCATAAGAATTTGTTTGGTTCATTATCTGAATTAGTTCTGAAGCTCTGATGATGCTTTCGTTACCATTATTCCTTGGTCTACTCATAGTGGTAACACTTGTTAGAGCTCCAAATATATATATATTTCAAATAGATCTGTTTTAGAAATAATTTTACGACAGGAATACATGAAACCATATATCTGTGGGCAAAGAAATGATTATTATTCAATTAGGAAAGTTACTTGAAATCATATAAATGTGTACAACTTATTAGTATTTTATAAAGATACTTTGTACCATATAAATGTGAGTAGACAAATGATCATCATTTAAATGGAATATTTTCTTCAAAGCATATATATCTGGACTCATTCTTCGTATTAGATATGAATATTTGATTTCATATTATTGTGTGGAAACAAATGTTTATTATTATAGTCATTTGAAACATGTAAACTGCGTATATATTATTCGTATTAGATATGGGTAGTTGATTTAATATAACTGTGTGCAAACAAAAATGTGTAGTAGTCATTAGTATTTGATTTGGTTTGGTTTGGTTTGGTTTAATAGCATATCAACTATTTTTGGTTATTTCATGCCAAATCTTTTTTTATAAATAAAAACAGTTCTATTTCAAATAATTCAGTTCAGCATAAGTACAGGGTTTGTTCTTTTTTTTTTTTTTTTTTGCCTACACACAGCAAATGTCAAAACAGTTCTATTTCAAGTAATACAGTTGAACATAAGGATACAATTTAGTTCTATTTCACCCATAGATAAGCCGTTATCTGGTGCTACCACTCTGTGCCAAAGTGAACCTGTGAACGATGGCAATAAAGGGGTACCCACATTCCCCCAAGGTTCCAGTATTACTGTAACCTCACCATCAGATTGCTTAGTGTCATGTCCAGGAAACTCATTGGAGGTGGGGGTCTTAGCTGTCTGCAGAGATGGCATCGGTGTATTTTACAGAGCCAGCTGACTGGGCCACATTAGTATTTGATAGGAATATTTGATTTTATAAAACTGTGTTAAGAAATGGTCATTATTGTACAGGAATAGTTACACGAAACCGTAAAAGTACGTATAAGTTATCACTATCAGGTTGGTTGGTAAGGCTTCATGACATATCAACAATTGGAGACTATTAATGCCAAATCCTCCATATCTTATATCTATATATGGCAACGGAGCTCACCAGCCATATATATATATATATATATATATATATATATATATATATATATATATATATATACGGCCAGTTAGCTCAATTTTTAGAGCATCTTGCGTATGTCCTGTGTTCGATTCTCGTACTGGCTAATCATTTAGCGTAAGAAGTGTCTCATCGACCGAGAGAGACATTGTGAAAAATCTGAAGAAAGAGAGTTGAAGGCAGTTGTCAAAACAGGTGCGTTAAAGGCTCTGGAAGCCGACCCGTCATACCCCAGTCTGCTGCGATCGATCTGCTGTGACAAACGTGTGTCAAACAACCAGCACTCACACATACCCCGTCACCATCAAGGGGAAGGGAGAGGAAGGACGTGACAAAAGTGAACTTTTGAATTACAGCGATCATAGCTGAATAAAAACGACTGCTATATTTTTCCCTTCCTTTCGAGTTTGAGTATTTCTTTTTCTGCGGACTTCTTTCTTTACAGCACAAAACGTTGGTCCTATGGTACAATACCTCAGTTATTAGCTCACAAATAAATGGTTTCAAATATTCCTATCTTACGTGAATAATTATTTTTGGTCTTTATTATTTGTTTACACACAATTGAATTGTTTTAAGTATTGTTATGTAACACTAAAAATGAAATTTAACATCAGTCATTTGTTTGTACACATTAAAATAGTCAAAAGGTTCTATTCAACCTATAGATGTGATCCTATTTGCTACTTCCACTCAGGTTCATAGAACAGACAAGACCTTGGATTAATGGCAATGAATTTATACCCCTCATCTCCCAGAGCTTCAGGCCTGGGGTATCGCCATCTGATAGAGTTTAGTGTTTTATCCAAGACACTCGTTGCTGGGGTCTTCTCTGCTGCGACATAGTCGGCTATTTTACAGCCCCAGCAGACTGGGCTCTTATTAGTATAAGATGTGTTTAGTATATACAATTAAACTCTACCTACAAATGGTTATGATTAAATATACGATAACTTGTGAAAATATTACTGTTGTTAAATAATCATTATTAAGTGTCATAATGTAAACCTGTTACTTTCTGTTTTATAAATTAGTTCAACCATTATTTGCTTGAACTATTGAAAAAAAATCTTTAATCGTCATTAACTTACCCAGCATGGTTTTATATGGTTTAAAAACAGTGAAGCATTGTGCACAAATAATACTGGGGTGCAAATAGATAAATTATTAAAATATCCACCAGTCGAAAGAAATAAGACTTGACAGAGTTCAAGAGAGAGCTAAGAACAACATGACATGCTCCATACAGTTATCAGCGACGAACTATGTCACCCACCCGAAGGCTGTGATACTCTGAGAACATCAGTATATATATATATATATATATATATATATATATATATATATAACATGAATTTTACTATCCATTCTTCTTTTTTTCTTTTGGACAGCTGTGATTCAAGAAGATAAACTTTCGCGTGAACGGAGAACGAGGAACGAATGAAAGGTATGTGATGAGTCATGTAAATGAAACAACGATATTACGGTACCGGTTATGCATTTATTCCTGCTTCTATGGACAAAGAGATTTAATGGACAGAATAAACCAACGATGCGATGTCCTAACACTTAAGAGGGGTTGCTTTCCTACACCCTAGCAGACGACGAATAACCACTGTTATAAAAGCCATCAGTGACTACGTTGCACCAACAAACGAACTAGCCAGTGTCCTTGATATGATACTAAACTCCATCTGATAGTGACACCACACTCCTGGAGTTTTGAGGAATGTGGAATACCCCTGCATTGCCATTGCACCCATGTCCCTTCTGAAATGCAGTGGTAGTACTGGTTAGGATCTCATCTTCGGGTCAACTAGAAATATCTAATTATTTACAATACTTGTAAAGATTTAAATATGTGCAAAACAAATGACTGATGTTAAAATGAATTGTTCGTGTTAAATACCATTGAGGAAAACGATTTAATTTTGTGTGAACGAATGAGTTCTGGCTCGTTTACAAATTATATATATATATATATATATTAAATAACCCTCAAGGTTTGATACCCATAAAACACATCAAATCAAGTAATTAGACACGCTCTCCTGAGCTGAATTTTTATCTATTCGATGAATATTCTCGACTGATTTACTAGTTCTGACAACGAAGAAGATTATGTTTAAAAATGTCTATATAATTATTTAAAAAAACAGAAGTCCGATAGACATGCGGTTGGCAAGTAAGTAATTTGTATTATTTTCACGCATGCTTTTCACGAATTCTTTTCACGTATCAAATTTAATAAATCTGCTGTCATTTCCTGCTGTGTATTCGACTTAGTCGTTTGCAAAATATGAAATATATATTCTTTTGTTGAAGGCTTTTTGGATATTTTCCTCAATTCACGATCCCAAAATGTCCTGGATGTGTTCAATATAATTCATACAGAATATTGACTTATTCTTGGGAGAAGCTTAATATACAGTCTGGCACAGAGGTTTTAGAGATTGCAGTAACAAAACATTTTGACCGCTCTACTACGTTCACACTATATGACCATATCCTTTCCCCGCAGGGGATAAGAATCCCCGTAGCCTAGTGACAAGACTGCTGGCTCTAAGTTGTCGAGTTCAAACCCTAGTCACGCAATTACATTCACTTTTGGACTAATATGTGTGGGAATGTTAAGAACCTTCTGTCCACACCAGCAATGGATTAAATAATAACGATGCTGATCTTCTACAAGGATGATTGATACGCCATTAAAAACAAAGAAATCAAACAAAATAGTCTCCCTGGAAGACTGCAATTTTTTCCATGCTAAACTTGTGAATAGTTTTGCATTGCGCCTGAGAGTAGATGGTTTTGTTGATTTGAATAAATGAACTAGATCACCGGGCAGTTAACACACGCTGCAACATAAATAACAACCATTCTTTGAAGATGGTGCTGGACGGTCTTTAAATATAGGTGAATTTAAAAAAAGAAATAATGGGGCACCGCTTGGATAGGAGGTCAGAGAAGTATCGTAGTGAGATAGTATTTATCTGGTGGATAAGATGGAAAAGTAGTATCAACTACTCCATGTGTGTTTGAGTAAGAGAGAGGTTATTTGATCAGAAACCCAGACAGTCAAGAAAGTTTTGATCTCTCAAAAGGAAGCGTCTACTCGTTGGTATCAGAAGTGAGCAACAAGAAACAACTGTTTCTCTCTCTCTCTCTCTCTCTCTCTCTCTCTCTCTCCCTTGCTTCAAAAAGTCAATTGTATCTTGGTTAATTATTGACTGACGTTTAATAAAAGTAAATCTGAGATTCCTGACGTTGCTGTCGGTGTGTCTAACCGTGACAAGAGAAGATATCTTACATCATAAAGGAATCGGAAACCTGCTTGTTTTTTGGAAAACCAAAGTACGACAAAAATTCGTCTAGAGTTTGCATTAAAAACAGGTAAAAGAGCCACTCACCGAATAACTTTAACTCAATACAAACATCTGAAATGGCTATCCGTCACAATCTCCTTGGAACACAAGACATAGTCATTTCTCCTCTTGACTACTGCTAAACAGGATTTGTATGCTGCTCGTGCAAACTTCATCGTATTAGAGTCGCTTACGTTGCAGTACATTAAGTCCTCTTCTCTGAAGTGATGTATCATCACCACATCATAACTGGTCCCGTATGTTGTCGTCGTAAATTTTATGTCACAGATACATTACTTCCCCTTTATTTATACACAGCTTTCATTTTTTTTAAATGTTAATTTCCTTCCCTACAAAAGATATCATTATTTAATTATTTCCAATGGGACATTATAGAATTAAACGGGTCATATTAGGTATTATTTATTTCCAAACATTACTGTATAAGTTTTGTGTAACTAGAAATAATTTGAAAAACCATAATATTCAAAAAGAGATTTGTTTAAATAATAGGTGTACTTAGTTTAGACTGCTATAAATTTATATTTTGTCTACAGAGTGTCAATAAAGTAGAGTTTGGAAATGATGATACACATATATGTTACTTCAATTCTTTTTCACCAAGATCAGTTGCTGTTATATTTTTGACCTTCGACCCAGCCAAAAATGCCATTCTAAGGTGATGCACCGGAAGGAGGTGACACATTCTAATGGCAGTTATGAGAGGAAATCGCGTGGGCGGAAATTGGCTGATGAAATGGGACAAGCTAAAAAAATTTCCATGGTACACTCATAGACTGACGCGCCGGAAGAGAGTGACCTGTGAACTGCATGACAGTTATTTCCGCTCGATGACAATCACACAGGCCATTCCAAAGATAGCGGAAGAGACACATCCTGATCGCCAGATATCGGAAGAAATTGCGGAGGCGTGGAGGCGTGTCCATATCTCCGCGTGGGAGTTTGAAGGTAATATAAGGCCGACGAATTGAACAGAGGACAGTTGAGTCGAAGATCGGACGGAGTTGGAGACGAGATGTGGTAAGGAAAGCCACACCCGGCCGAAGGGGCCCTCGGGAACCCCGATGGAATTTGGGGTCCAGAGAAGACGCTGATAAGATGCAATAAAGAAAACCAGCACCCAGCAGAGTAGACCCCAGGCCTCCGGTTGAGCATCGGAAGAACAAGAAAGACACAACGTGACGGTCATAAGTTTGGGGTCAAAATATTATAGTTTATGTTCGGTCTCCAGCTCCCTCTCACACGCAAACCTTGAGTAACTCTTTTCGAACCCTTGCAATAAAGTGAGAGGTAAATATTTTTCTAAGAAGTCTTCCTGCGTCTTTATCATTGCGTCCGTTTATCATCGCGTCGGTATGTATCCAGTATATATATATATATATATATATATATATATATATATATGTATATTTCTGCATGAATCAGCAGATGACAATACAACATTACCATGTCAAGGTTAATGAGTCCAGTCTGTCCTAGTATTTGCCAATAGCTAGTGGGAGAATAATTGGATTCATACCTTTCTCTAATGTATTAGTGTTAAGCGAAATGCAAACAGCCTAGTTCAGAATTGGAACTCGGATCGACGGGTCCATTCTCAGAGACGATAACTTTTCAGCTATTTAGTTAGAGTGTTCGCCAATGGTCAGGGAGACCGGGGTTTACTCCTTGCTTAACCGTCGGCCTTTTTAGGAAAGAATCAAGGGTAAGTGGAACAATCCAGGAAAAGGAGGAGTGCCCTCCGCTACACTTCGATGTAGAAACTATTGAAAAAGGAGCCTTCGGATCGCCCTTGATTACGGTTGGCCAACAACTAAATCCAACAATTAATTCAAATTAATTCCCAATAAAACGCTCGTGAAGTAATAGATATTATCGTACGACATGGATTCGGCTGAACCAGTTCAATCCTGAACGAAGATATTTGCGCTAATACCGTAAGAAAACGTAGGAATTGAAATATTCCCTCTCCACTTATGGGTAAATAGTAGAGCAAACCGAGCTTTTTAACCTTGATTTAGTAACCCGTCTAGGAGAAGGAAAACTCGTAAAATCATCCGTAAATCTGGAGATGGATGGGCTCCACCAGGCTCTTCCTACTCAGGATACGTAACAAGAGTTACAACCACACCAGGTTATGTGATAAATTAAGCGAAGAAGCAGAGTAAACTTCCGACAACCATAACCGTTACAAGATCGCCTATATGTGTCTAGTGGATAAAGGAGAAAAGGAATGAATAAAAATCCGATCAACAATTTTATATTCTTTATTTCTTTAAATTGATTTTAAAGTTTGCTGCGAAACAAAAGTAAAAAATAAAGATTTTCTTCTAAGGAAAGATAATATTGGTAAGAGCTTAGATATTTTTCATGTAGATCAGAAACTGTTTACTTAAAATAAAAGGACATATTTTGTGAACTGGCGCTAAATGGTGGTAATAGAAATCAGCGTGGAGGTAAGCAACACGATAAGAATAAAAAAAAAAAAACATTTGTTAAAATAACAGGTGTACTTAGTTTAGACTGCTATTGGGAAATGCATTCTTGAAAGAAAAGAATATAGATTTTCCCTCAAATGAAATAAACCGAACGGTATTTGAGTAAGAAATAGTTAATTCTTACTACTTGTTGAATAAGCAGAGACAAATCCGCATTGGAAGAACATTTTCTTTTCGCTTAATTACACCATTTAAGTCGGTTCAAAATTTGCTAAAAAAAAGTTGATGAAGTCCATGAAACTAATTGGTTAAGAAATTATATCTTTTATAGTTTTAGAGTGAGATTTTAAAATAATTTTGGGTTTTAATCCATCAAATTTATCGTGGCAAGTCGAATATTGTCGTCTGTGAAATTAATGCAAATATACAGATTCAAATAATTATAGCTTCTCGAGTCTATTTTTTAAAATAAAAAATAACACTTTTTAATATGGAAATCAGTCGAGTTCCAACATGAGTAATTCTTTGAAATGAGTATTATCTATACTCGAACAGTCAGTGCGTTCAATTTACCCTCGGTTAAATATCCGAATATCTATCAGGTTTGTTTGTGGGCTGCAGCTGTTTGAAACAATTTTCTTGGTTCGGCCCTTCAGATTTGTTCGGCGTTTTAAAACGGTACATATGTGAACTCCTCTTTAAAGGTTATGTCTAGCACCTCCCTTGGCTGGTAATCTTTCCGTTGGATGTTAACAGGTTTAAGAAGTTGCCTTTCTTCTGTCTGCTTTGCCATAATAACCCACATATAGAAGAAAGTGTAATGGAAATTTTGACCGATTTAGACAAATTGGGCTGTATCTGTTACTTTGCGATTGGGACTTTCTCCAATTCTTTATCTCATCTCACAGATGCATCTTCCTGATCGGACTGGCTGAGTCACAGACGTTTCCCTCACTATATTTTCAATTTCAGCATTCTATTCTCCTGCTTCCTTCCAATTACAGATGAACTAAAACACGTCCTATTCCCGGAATCTAATAATCCCCTTGTTCCTTGAACAATACGTGGCTCAGTTTGTAATCAGTATATATCTACTGACTAGTATATATATATATATATATATATATATATATATATATATATATATATATATATATATATATGTGTGTGTGTGTGTGTGTGTGTGTGTGTGTGTGTGTACCCTGGAAAAACTGGAAATAAATCTGACAGTAACAAAATTTGGAGAGATGAAAACGACAATGTTTCTGAGGATGATTTTATTTATTGAATCATTTGCCAAAGTTAAATGTTTCAGCTATCATACATTCATGGAGGCTTTATTAAATGAAACGAATTTTTCTTTCTCTTTTTTATAGACTGATGTTATAGTGATTTTTCTTTAAATACATTTTGGAACGCTATCTGTATTTCATAAATATGAAACAGCAACTTACCAACAGATATAGAATATTTTAAAACCTTATGTTTTTATTTAATTACTCACAAGACATGATGAAGGTCAAATTAGGGAAATGTTTAAGGCTGGTGAATGATTAAAAAAATGTTTTTTGATCCTGATACATTTTCATATATATATATATATATATATATATATATATATGTATATGTGTGTGTGTGTGTGTGTGTGTGTGTGTGTGTGTGTGTGTGAATAAAATAGATGCATTTATTTATATATATGGGGTGTGATGGATGTGTGTATATAAATATATATAAATATAAATATAAATATATACTCGTAACTAATCTCGGAGAAGGACAACTCTGAATTCAGACCTATCAAATTCTGCTAAAAATTGACCTTGTATCCCATCCCAACCATATGGAGGGGTTAGTAAATACACACACACACACACAGACACAATTTATTCTTTTTCGTGGTAAGGATTATATCCGTGGTATATTGGTTAAAGTGCTGGACGGCGGAGTCATAGTATGTGAGTTCGATCTTCAGTCACACTATTATGTTCACTTTTGGACTAATACCTTTGAGAAAGGTATGAACTACATTTTCTTCCTTGCTATGGGTTTAATTGTACCACTACTAATCTTCTACTAGGATTGATCTAACATAAAATAAACCATGAAGCTTAATATAGCATGAAACAGAGAAAGCGGAAACCTGTTATGCCAAATCCTATTTTAACATATATAAGATGTTCAACCGATTATCTTGTTGGTAACATTTTATAACTAGCTCGAGTTTATTTCTTTGCTCAGATTCTTACTTAATATTAGTAATTCTGTTTAGTTGGTTTTGTTTTACAGCAGATCAATACTTGCTGCTTATTTAATGTCAAATGCTGTTTATTTATTTATATATTAGATAAATGATTTTTAAGAAAAGTTTCAAGCGATTAATCCTTAGTGAATTAGTATAGCTTCAAGAGACTATTTTTTAGAGAAATAGTTCATTTTATTTAAAAATGCTATATCTCAATTATAGGTTAGGAAACAAAAATACCTACTATAGTTTAAGACTCGTACGCGACCATGGTTAACGGAATTTAAACAATCAAGCACTGTGGATTAAATGAAGGGTGTTGTCCAAGGTTTTGTGAATGGTCTCCAACATTTGAAGAAGGCTGAAGACAAATTGGCAGAAATGTTGCAAGTAAAATAATGAAGATGAACTTAATAATCCGCATATTCTAAGTGATTAAAAATATATAGTTTTATTGGATATCTACCAATGTGTGGTATTCCATGCGAAATTCTTTTCAAGTATATATTATTTTCAAGTGCCTATTAGATAGCATTTTAAAATATACCCGTGATTATTTGTTTATAAACAGTAAACTGATATCAAGTTTTGTTTTCTCATAATAATATTTTTAACATTAGTTATTTATTTACACCACAGCAGATTATTAGATAATAATAATCCTAAGTAAACGATTGAAGAAGTCTGTTAGACTCATAGAGGGATTAGATACACAGGATCATGACTGAATCATATATGTGTGTATTACGAAGTCCTTTGCTGTAATCATAAGAGAACAGATTCTACCTACACGAACATGCTGCTGTATTGGTCATGTGTCAAAACTGTACTCAGAGATAATAGTAATCAGTAGTTAAAATGAATGAATCGTCCGGTAGCCACAAAATTCGAGTATACATTCTTTTGTATCCTTTTCTAAATCTGAAATTATTATTGTTGTTCGAAAAGAAATATTTCTTTCTATGGATATTTTGGAAAGAGTAGATATTCAAAAGAGTCCTCATATAACTATAAAAGCAAACAAACAAATGGAGGCTGGAATTGGATCGTTATTATTATACGGATAAACATCACAAAAGGATCGTGCAATTGAATGGACTTAAATTCAGTTGGAAAAATATCACCTTCAACTTTTTGATTGTAAATTTAAACCTTAGAAAGATGGGCCAAAATAGTCAGTTTACGTTTGTTTCTCATAATTCTCGTTCAACTGCGTAATTTTGGATGAGTGCAAGTGCATCTGGTTAAGTGTGTCACGAAAATTAAAGACAAGATTAAACTGTGGTTTAAATTTTAGGACAGTGAGGGCGAGCAGTAAACAAACTTATATATATATATATATATATATATATATATATATATATATATATATATATACATATATATATATATATATATATATATATATATATATATATAAGTTAGTTTGCTTTTTTGGTTTGGGTTATGTTTATGTCATATTAACGATTGTAGATTTTTCAGTGCCAAATCTTATATATATATATGAGTGTGCGTGTGTGCGTGTGTGTGTGTGTGTGTGTGTGTGTGTGTGTGTGTGTGTGTGTGTGTGATTAGCATGCAGATGGTCTGATGCTAAAACTATTTTATAATGAGCCAGATAACATTTGTTTGCTTACAATTAAAGAGTGTTAAGTATTTTAATCTAATACAATTAATTCAATTTAATAATAATTGTTTGTTTGTGCACTGCTGAGTGATTTCACGTATGATAAATGATTAAATATTTCTATTTGACCCAGTGATTGGACCCTAACATATACTCCTCATTCTCCAAAGACCCAGGACTGAAGCTTTACCGTCAGAAACAGTTTAGTGTCATACCTAGGGTATTCTATAGCCTCATCTAAGAGGGCGGGTCCAGGTAGATACACACACACACACACACACACACACACACACACACACACACACACACACACACATATATATATATATAAATATATATATATATATATATATATATATATATATATATATATTTATATATATACGAAACTGTTCTAAGAAATAGCAAGGTATACAGTAAATTGATTTAGAAACAAAACAACAATAATGATTTAAAAAAATCCATGTGATATAAATACAAAATATAGTTTAAACTCTGTAACAAAACTCAATAATAAATACAAAATATAGTTTAAACTCTATAACAAAACTGTTAAAACAAACTTGGTGCCCGTCAATTTGTTAAACAGTAAACTAACAGTTCTTCTGCAAAGATGGAACTGAGTAACTTGTGAAGTTTGGTATGCCACTTAAAAAAAGAAACTAAACCAATGTAGATGGGGAGAGAATATTTTTCCTGTTATTAAAAAAACACTTTGATAAATCGGCAACATTCAAACAATTGTTAAACACTATCAAATTGAAGAATATTTATTGTTGCAAGGACAATATTTTAAAAAAATTATCCGTCGGCAAAATCAGAATGATTATACTAGTGGGATAGAGAAAGATGGCCATGGAAACTTAATTGTTTGATGAATAATGCGATATACGAGGTTACTGTGAGAAAAAAATAAATTAATTATAATGATGAAAGGATATACATCGCTGCCACTGAATAGTAGAATATAAATTTTAACATATCTCTGGTGTCATTTACCACCAGATTGATTTTATTGTATACTGTTTTGTATGTAGACGGTTCCGATATTAAACAAATTATATAGTCTAAATGAAATTAATCCTAATCATTATAATTCTTTTAAGTGGCAGAAGGAATTTAAGAACCTACAAGCGACATTAATATTTGTCGACTTTACCAAGGCTTTCGATTCCATTCACAGAGGAAAGATGGAACAAATCCTACTAGCGTACGGCATACCTAAAGAAACCGTAGCGGCAATAACGATTCTCTATAGAAACACTAAAGTAAAAGTCCGATCACTGGATGGAGACACAGAATACTTTGACATTGTAGCAGGAGTACTACAAGGGGACACGCTGGCCCTGTACCTCTTTATCATTTGTCTAGACTACGTACTTAGAACATCGATTGACAAAATCAAAGAGAATGGCTTCGAACTGACGAAGAAAAGAAGCAGAAGGTACCCCGCAAAAACTATTACCGACGCAGACTACGCCGATGACATAGCGATACTGGCAAATACACCTGACCAAGCCGAAACACTTCTGCATAGTTTGAAACGAGCAGCAACAAGCATAGGCCTCTATGTTAATGCACACAAAACGGAATATATGTGCTATAACCAAACGGGGGACATCTCCACTCTAGAAGGAACCCCTCTTAAACTAGTTGACAAATTCACTTACCTAGGAAGCAGCGTCGAATCAACCGAAAAGGACATCGAAACGAGGTTAACGAAAGCATGGACAGCTATCAATAGGCTATCGATTATATGGAAATCAGACCTAACCGATAAAATGAAACGCAGTTTCTTCCAGGCAGCGGTCACATCGATACTGCTATATGGATGCACTACATGGACGCTAACAAAACGGCTGGAGAAGAAGCTAGATGGCAATTACACAAGAATGCTGCGTGCAATCCTGGACAATTCCTGGCAGCAACACCCCACAAGACACCAACTGTACGGCCACCTGCCCCCTATCACAAAAACTATTCAAGTTAGACGAGCCAGACATGCAAGACACTGCTGGAGAAGCAGAGATGAACTCATAAGTGATGTACTCTTATGGATCCCCACACATGGCCGCGCAAAAGCAGGACGACCAGCACGAACGTACATTCAGCAGCTATGTGGGGATACGGGATGTTGTCCTGAAGACCTACCTAGGGCGATGAACGATAGGGAGGAGTGGCGAAAGAGGGTCAGGGATATCCGTGCTACCAGCGCGAGATGATGATGATGATGATGAAGGATTGGTGATGAATTAACATTACCTACTGTTTTTCAATCAGTGTTTTTCTCAGGTGAGAATGTAGAATGTTGTAATCTGTTTTTTAAACAGAATTCCATCTGCCTGTGTGTATGTACTTCTGTGTAGCGGCACAAACATTAGATAAATGTGCTAGGTGAAGTCTCATACGTAAAATCGTGTCTGATTGGCCGTATTGTTATTGAAAATATCTTTGGAGAAGTGGAAAGATTCTTGTCGGAATTCTGTCCGTCCCGGCATATTCATTTTCATCAGTAGCACAAAGACCGACCACTCTGTTCTTAAGAGAAATATACATGTGTAGTAAGTAATTTTTAAATAATTTTTTGTATAAAAATATGTTTCAGACTTAAATATATTATCAAAAAGACAGCTTCATCTCTCTAAAAAAATCAGCAGCCTCTTTGTATTCACCTGATTCCACAGTCACGACCCGGATGCCACACAGGGTCAATTTTTTGCCTCGTAAACTTTATATCAATTTAGAGTTTTTCTTGTTGCTTGCCTAATCAAAGCTAAAGAAATCAGTCTGACCAACTAATTACCCATATTTGGAGGGTAGAGAACAGACAGATTCCTAACTTGTCATATGACATTCACGAGTAAAAGGCAAATGACCTAATGCAGACGTTGAACTCCCGGGCCAATTCCATTTCCCTACGACGATGACTTGACGCTAAGGGTACCTGTACGTTATCATTATTGACCTGTATGAATTTACACCCTGTATTTACCAACCCCTTTGCCACAGACAATAAATCTGATTAGAATCAAAAGTTTTTCTTCTTGCTTGCGGGACATTGTATGTCAATTGAACCAATCAAAATAACCTCCCAAAGTAAATTTCGATATAGATCTTATTATCATTAGAAAATCCGGAAATTTTAAATGGATACTTCCTCACCGTTCTCAAGATATCACAAGTTGAAATTTTGTTTCACCAGTATTTTCCGCTGACGGACATTTCCATTGTAAAAATTCAAAGATCTCAAAATATCCATATATCTTCCGAACCGTTGGAGAGAAATTAAAGAAATCTGATACCCTCATGAATATTTAGTTCTGTAATCCAAATAGATCTTTTATAGAGAGTAAACAAAAGTAGATGTCAACATTTTTCAGGGTAAAATATAATTTCTTTAAGGCAGCTGATCACGCAGAAAAATTAAACAAGTATCCTCTTCAGCACCAAAAATAGTAAAAACATTTCACATTTTGACACGAGATTATTAGGGGGATAAATTCCAATTGGGTTCATTTTCTGTTTCTCAAAGCTACCAATTCTAGATATGTTATTCTGATTTATGGTAATTTCACATTGATGATCTTTTAATATTGACTCATTCCGAAAAAAATGACGATGACTATATATAACAAAACAATAGCAAAAATTACATAAAATTCGGTGAATTAATTTCATAAATGTAAACAACTTTGTCTTTTGATTTCAATTTTACTGGGTGCTCGGATAGACATTGCAAAAACACAAAAAAATATAAATAATCATTATCATCCAACCGATATAGTTCCCATACAGATTTTGAAGATAAATCTGTATAACAAGGTTCAATTTGAATATCACATGAATCAGTTTTGTCATCACTGAAGATCTGGAAATTAGAATAAAATGAATTTATTTAAATTTCTGACCACTGATCTTCTTTGCAAATTTCTCCAAACATGTCAACTTGAAACTTATGTATAATCTAACAATCAAAACGAAGCTAAGATAAATAATAATATATTAAAGGAAAGGTGATATTATTAAAATATAATGATACAAAAACAGACATAAAACTTGACATTGTCCAGGCTCAGTAAGTGGACCTAGATGATTTTTTGTGGCAAGTTCTTATATCTATGGCGAGTCATGTTGTTCAAGAATTAAATGATAAAAAAAAAGAAAAAAAACTT
Source organism: Sepioteuthis lessoniana (assembly GCA_963585895.1). Lineage (NCBI taxonomy): Eukaryota > Metazoa > Mollusca > Cephalopoda > Myopsida > Loliginidae > Sepioteuthis > Sepioteuthis lessoniana. The sequence goes on from CAUZXS010004157.1 coordinate 129,086, forward strand.
GATACTGCATTTGTATGATTCGACAAATCATCATTAAAATTGCAGTGTTCCACCAATCCGACGAAAAAGCAACGGGAAAAAGAAACTGATAAAGATTATAGAAATTATGAATATAAAAATCCCAACAGTCTACTTCCCTCATCAATAAGTTAAAAAAGATCAAATATCTCAAAAAACAAAAATGCTGTAAATGGCCATAACACTTAGAAAAGGCAATGAAATTGAAGTTGAAATAAGCAAGCTACCTTTAAAAAGTAGAGATCTTTCAAATTCTACCCACATTTCTTCGAAAGAAAATATTGCTAAATATTTTGAAGACTAATTAGTTTGACCAAAAAGCAGGTGCGTTACGAAATTTGGCAAATTTTACGAGTGGAAATCATTATCATTTAGAAAACAAAACCTTTTATGAAGACGATCTGTTTTAATAACGTATGCCAGCAAAAAACAAAAAAAACAAAAACAAAGTATGTCAGTATTTCGAGGAGCATTCAGAAGGAAAAATGATTGATACTTTTGAATTTGAAAGAACTCAATAACAAGTTCAAATGAAATCATCCTTATCACCAAATTGGATTTTCTATATTCTGTATTTTGATATTAAATTGGTGTGTGTATTGGTCGGTGCATCTGGAATACGAAACAAGATATGTACTTATCACCAAAATACAAAGTTTTAAATTGACGCAATCAAGTGAGATGAAATATATAAAGTCTTTATTTCATTACTTATCTCTAGTACAGAAAATTCTGAATATATACAACATAGATGTAGTTATTGTACCGAAATTGGAATTCTAAAAGCGCATTTAATACACCGATTGAACGAATTTGATGGGGAGGAAAAATCAGATGGTTGGAATCAACGGATCATGGAAAACTTGTCGCTAATTTGATGTCTATCAACGATTTCCAAGAGTTACTAACGAGTAAAATCAATGACTTCATTAAACATTCTTTCATTTCTTGGGTTTTTTTTTTATTTTTTGTTTTTTAATGGCATATCAACCTCTGTGGTTTATTCCACGCTAAAGATATCATTGTAGAATGACAGCAGTGGTATCTTTATTTTTAAGGCACATAATGAATACATTACACTGTTAAGGGAAATCTTCACAGAAACACATAGCACTATTTTCATTGACTTGGCGAAAAAATACACATATTTTGTGCAAGATGAAAATCAAAGATCACATTGAAACAAAAGATAATATACTCTTCATCCACTATATATTTACTACAGAACTAGCAAGTTAAATTTTAAATATTTTTGAAGTTTATAGGAAAGCCGGGATCATATGTGATATTTTTACAGTTTTCTAAAATTTATAATATCCTATTAAAAAGAACATTAAAAATTTAAGTTAGCGTATATTTTTCTGATAGGTATTTAGGCTAATACAAAAAAGCAGGAAAAATTACTTAATTTATATTTTCATTAAAATGGTTTTGGTCTAGATGCTGAATGGTGATTTTTCGCAACAATTCATTGAAATTCTATGTATGATCGCTCGTTGCAAAAGAAAAGTTAAAGCAAACCCTAAGAAATCAAATCCAGAGTTTTGAGGATTTTTTTTCTGTTCTGTCAAGAAATCGAGGAATATAATCTACTCTTTCGCTCTCTGTTAATGTATTAAAAGTTACAAGAAAAAGTGTCCTCTAGATTTGCTGATGGACGCAATCTCTGGAACAAGGTTTTTACATCACTTTATTGATGGAGATTGCACTACTGTAATCAACAAAAGATTTAGCCGTGATCAGATCACAAATAAATTTATTATTTGATGCCAGGAAGCATCTTCATACCCAGTCACTTCCATTAAGATTATGGAGTAAGTAGCGCATATTTATAGATTTAGGTGAGTGGGTCTAATTCTTGAAATTGACTCTGAACAAATACAGTTTCTTCATCCGCATGTACCAACAAATCCTTTCTGACTAAGATATGGATATATATGCTTAGTTACTAATTGTTACATATTCAGCAATCGTTCAATTTCAGCAAATTCAAGAGACATGGACATGTTTCAAAATGATAAATATATCATAGAGAACATGTAAAGCAAAATAAATGAGTCATAGAATTATCTACTACTTATATTTAGAATTTATATCACTAATTTTATAATTAGCAGTTTCATTGAAGATATAAATTCAGTACTGCGGCAAGTAGACACGACTGATAAATATATAACTAATTCAAGTACTTTTTTTAAATCGTAAGGGATTTATCGTGCATTCTGCTCACAACATAATGATAATTATAAATTTGAATATTTTTCTTTGTCTTTCTCTCTAAGTTTTTAAAATTCTCAGGGAAATGTTGACGCAATATTCGAAAATTTGGTTTGTGGGTAGAGTTCGGCTAAATTCTTATCTATATAATTTTTTGTTTTTGAAATGCGTATTCAAACTCCCATGAATATAAAATAAAATAGTGATCTGTGACAATTTTAGGAATGTACTCCTCAAATAGCATGTGAATTTTTTCTAATGTATTGTAACCTACAGAATTCATCAGTTTACTAGAATGAGTCAATATAAAAAAAATTATAGGTGCGAAATAACCATAAACAAGAATTTTTATGAAACGTATTTAACAAGTATAGAATTGGTAGCTTTGAGAGATATTCAATGAAAACCAAAGGGACTAACTCCGCAAGTACTAAATTTTTTATGCTGTCATACATTTTGCTTCATATTCGGCCCCTTTAAAATTGTTATTCTCCCAAAGAAACTGCTAATATCTACTTTGGAGGTATTTTCTGTTGAATTTTAAAGATATATTTGAATATCCTGATTAAAAGTCTATTTAGGTATCAGATTTCATTATTTTTTACCTGTGGATCAGAAGGTATAGAGATTTTTGTGAAATCATTGATTTTGAAAATAGAAATGTCTGTTAGCGGAAAATTATGATTCAGCAAACTTTAAACTTGTGATATCTTGAGAACTGTTGTGAATTTTCACAAACATTTTCAGGATTTTATAATGACTAGGACTCTGTAAACAATAAAATAAAAAAAAAAATTGAAGATTATATTTTTCATTTATTTTTTTTTTCGTTGAATTGACAAACCTAAAGAAGGCTTAAGAACCCACTATTTACCCATAGATAAAGTGGGTAGAACAGATCGATTCATGTCTTTCCAAGTGC
>CAUZXS010004158.1:0-182500 GCA_963585895.1 Sepioteuthis lessoniana
TGGATAGATAGATAAATAGATAGATAGTTTCATGAATATATAAATATATACAAAGGTAAATAGGTTGGTTAGGTAGATAAAAACTTTGAGAGACGCACCTATAAACTTGTACAATTGGTAAATAAAAAGATAGCCAATTCCAGCGGCAGTCATGCATATATAAAACACAACCTTTCCTATATATTCCTCCACTGATGATACTACCGAATGTGGATGGGTGCGTGGGAACTTAGAAAAAGTCAACTCGGTGTATTCTTTGCCCTGAAATGAATCCAACCGTAAAATACATGTTGTCAACGCTATCATCAGACACCTTAATCCTCCTTTTCTAACTGGCTTTATGCTCTTTTCTCTGTTTCCAAACAACCTTGTCGTCGCTTCTTCTTCTTTTTCTTGTTCTTCTTGTTCTTCGTCTTTACCAATGGCTTGGCCTTTCCTTTATTCATCTAATGTTAAATTTTTTTTCCTTAGTGCTTTGCTCATCTTACTATTTTTCTTATTCAGTCAACAGTTCAATGCCACCAAGTACGGTGTTTATGATACTTATTTATTTACTTATTGTGCAAACTCGTTTCGATTAAAGACGCTACAACATTTTAAAAAATATAGAAGTGTTTGTAGTATTGTATGCAACAGTGTGGGGATCCGTATTATTTTGAATATGGTTAAAAAATAATAATTTGAATATCATTGTATGAGATCTTCGTATGTACAAAAATATTTTGCTCAGCAGGTATACCTTGTATTAAATACCCGTGCATTGAGCACTCATTCTTTGGATATTCACAGTACTCATTTACTTTATATATATATATATATCAATACCGGGACATTGGCCCAGCGGTTAGAGTGTTCGCCAATGGCCCGGGAGACCTGGGTTCAATCCCAGGTCGAGTCATACCAAAGACTTTAAAAATGGTACTTGATACCACCTTGCTTAACACTCAGCATTATAAGGTACGGTTCAAGGGTAAAGTGGAGCAATCCTGGGAATGGAGTAGCGCCTTCCCCTACACCTTGGTGTAGTAGCTATCGAAAAGGGAGCCTTCGGGTCACCCTCGACTATGGTCGCTAACTTTTTACTTATATATATCAAAGATAAGATAAAAAAAAGAAAAATTATGTAAAAAGTGATTGATGCTAAAATTGCAGAGTAGTTCTAAAACTTAAAATATGCAAATTATTTACCCAAAAAGTTCATTACTTAAAGTTTCGTGTGAATGACACAATCCTAAAAATGTATATATATATATATATATATATATATATATATATATATGTCTGAGCGTCTGTGTTTGTGAGTTTACGTGTGTTATAATAGCGTAGATTGGTATATTTATTACGAAAGAGTGCTAAATGTCAATGATAAAACATATACAGATCTAAGTTTGAAGGGATACAAACCACGTGTGAGTTACTTGCTTTGATGATTGCATAAGCAAGAAATTGATTGTCAACTTTTAACAACGCTATCAATATATATATATATATATATATATATATATATATATATATATATATATATATATATAGGTATATCCATAGGATCTGAAGAAGTCCTGCTAAATTTTTTTCGTGTTTTTGAATTTTCAAAAACGCGTAACAAGATGGAAATAAATTTATAATCGTAATGTGACCGGTTTGTTGTTTTTCTTAATATATATATATATATATATATATATATATATATATATATATATATATATATACAATACATATATACATATATAAATACATGGACTTATAAATGTATATACATGTATGCACATATATACACATTCATATACCTATATATATATATATATATATACATTTAAACATGCTTAATTAAATAATTAAGACACATTTTGTCTCTATAATTTTATTAAGACCCTTTCGAGTTTCCTGATAAATGTCTTGGGTTCAGGTTGGAATTGGTGGATGAATTTACTAAAATTGTCTCGAGCGCTTTCGGACCTTTCGTAGGCCATCATCAGAGGCTGCCTGCATGTATAAAGAGGTTTTTTTTAATGAGTTTTTGAAATAATTTTCTTTTTTTTTCTTTTTCTTTATAATTACAAAATTACGTCAACGCAGATTTGGAAAAAACTGAAATGCTGATGAATTTAAAAAACAGAACTGTATCACAGAAAATAGTATATTATTAAGAAATATGGAACATCAACAAAAAAATAAAAAATAAACCAAAACAAAACAAAAACAAAAAACAAATAAACAAAAAAAAAATAAAGGAATTTAAAAACATTGCCGCTATTTTCAAAATTAATTCTATTGATTTTATTTTATTTTTTTAAATTTTATATGTAGGGCTTTTAGGATTTTTAATTGTAGCTTATTAATTTCATGTGCTATAGTTATGTTTTCAACTAGAATTTTCCGAGATTTGGATTTAGGAATAGGGTGGATTTTAAGATGTTAGGCTTTGGAGTTAAAATGATTAGGTGCATCATAAGTCGTCTTGAAAGAGTTGAAGTGGTAAGACAAACATACGTAATATTTTCATCCACCAATTCCAACCTAAAACCAAGACACTTATCAGGCAACTTGAAAGGATCTTAATAAAATTATATTAATAAAATATGTCTTTATTATTTAATCAAACATGCTTCAATGAAAGACAGCTGACTAACCACACACACACACAAACACACACACACACATATATATATATAAACATGTATATATATATATACATATGTATACGTATATATATACATGAATATGTAGATACATATACATATAAATATGTATTTATATATATAAACATTTATATATCTGTTTATAATTTATTTTATTTTCCAATTGGATCTGATTAAGTCCTGTTAAAAGATATTTTGAAGTCTTTGATTCATATCAATGCTCTTAACGGGATGGAAATAAATTTATTATCCTAATGTGACCGAATATTGTTTTTTTAAAAAAAATAATATACATACATATATATGCAAATATGTGTATATATATATGTACATATACATATATATGTACATTTACATGTATACACATTTATATGCCCATACATGTATGCATACATACATGTATATGTACGCACACATATATATATATGCATATTTATACATATATATGCATATATACATATATATACATAAACAATAGACACACACACACACACACACACACACACATATATATATATATATTGAAAGAGAGAGAGAGAGAGAGAGAGAGAGAGAGAGAGATTGATTGATTGATTGATTGACTGATTAATTGAATATTAACAACTTGTTTCGACCTTAGTTCATCGATATTAGAAAAAATTTCTTTTAAGAATCTTTTTAGAAAGTTTTAATGATTAAATTTCTTTTTAAAAAAGGAGTTGATAAGCGATACGAATGTCGATGTAAAATGTACTGGTGGCTCAGCATATTCATTGGTCTAATCGAGAATATGTTCTGATCATAAAATGTTATTCATTGAGTGTTACCAGTGCATTATATATATATATAGAACTCCTTTCTATTAATTACTTCCATATATATATATATATATATAGTCATCCATAGACAAGTGTGTTTCGTTCTATCAGAAATCATCAGTGTGGCTAGACATACTAGCTTCCCTTAGCTGGAATCGAAACCCGGTTGATTCAAACGCCAATCCAAGCTTCTACCCAACAGCCACGAGTAACCAGTAGATTCGAAGTATATTTTAAACGGTTATGAATCACAATTACTATTGTTTACATACATTCGCTTATTTAGTTTTATATATATATATATATATATATATATATATATATATATATATATATATATATTTATATATATATATATATATATATATAAATATATATAAATATAAATATATATATATATATATATATATATATATAAATATATATAAATATAAATATATATAAATATATATATATATATATATTATATATACATACATTTTATATATATATATTATATATTATATATATACATACATTTTATATATATATATTATATATTATATATATATACATACATTTTATATATATATATATATATATATATATATATATATATATATATATATATATATATATATATATATATATATATATATACACACACACGCATATATATAAAATGTATGTATATATATATAATATATATATATAAAATGTATGTATATATATATATATATATATATTTATATATATTTATATATATATATATATATATATATATATATATATATACACACACACACAAGCATATATATATATATATATATATATATATATATATGACTAAATAATGGAAAGGAGTTCGATAGTATGGAGAAAATTGAAAAACAAAGTCAACAAATGTGATTAATTTATTATGAAAGAGAGTCGACGTCAAAACGTTTCGGTTTTAACGAACCTTCATCAGGAATTTAAGATGGCGATGTAAGTGTTGATAGAACAGCAATGGATGTTTTAATAAAATACAATTGCAGGAGAAATAAAAGTATATACGAAGACCGATCATATAACTGTTCAATCATTCAATCAGCATTCTTATTTGAAAAATAATCACGTGATTGGCACAGACAATGATGTTTAGATGTATAGAACTTTTAAAAGATACAACGGACTAAAAAGGAAGGAAAGAAAGAAAGAAAGAAAAATTATCGTGATAGTTTTTCGAAGAAGAACGCTGATTGAATGATATTGAACACATGTGATCGGTCTTTGTATATATTTTTTCTTTCCCCTGTTATTGTATTTTATTAAAACATCCCTCTTTGTTCTATCAACACTTGTATTACCATCTTAAAGTCCTGATGAAGGTTCTTTAAAACCGAAACGTTTTAACGCTGACTTTCTCCCCGAATAAATTCACCACTTTTGGATTACTTTCTTTTTCAATTTTCTCTCTCCCTCTCCCTCTCTCTTTCTCTCTCTCTCTCTCTCTCTCTCTCTCTCTCGATATATATATATATATATATATTTCTTTAAGAAAAAAACAAAGACTGGTTAATTTAGGATTATAAATTTATTTCCATCCTGTTTTTCAGTTTCTGGTGTAAACCAAATACACGAAGAAAAATATAACAGGACCTCTTCAGATCCAATGGATGAATAAAACAGAATAGACACGTGGGGTGGAGGGGGAGGGGGAAGAGATTAAGGAGTTACCTCCTCGTTTTATTGAATTTCCGTTTTTTTATTTACCTATTTATTTTATTTTCAAATTTCTTTCGTCAGTTATAATTACGGTAATTTAACTTTTTTATTTAATTTTTTAATTTATTTTCTTTTCATGTTAAGTTCGATAATTAACTTTTAAGAGACATATTAATGCTTATATATATATATATATATATATATATATATATATATATATACATATATATAAAGTCTATTTAGGCTACGAATTCTCTTTTAGACATGTTTTATTAAATAAAATTGAAAGAGATTGTTTGTGCCATTTTTGCTATTAAGTTTTTCCGTAGAAGTGTAAGTTTTCTGAAATGTGGATCAAGGCTATTTAAAAAAAGATTAGCTTTTAGCAATTTTTATACAGCCTTGCTCTACATTTGATGGCATCTTACTCACCGGCAAGAAAGAACTGAAAAAACAATCATTGCCATATGTAATAACACACACATACACAGAGACGGATGAAAGAGAGTCGGGCGGACAGATACCCTAAGGAGGAAGCAAGGAAGAATTCGCAGAGTCAAGGATAGACTGAAGAGAAATGTTGAAGAAACGAACGCTTTTAATGTAGCTATCAGTTTGCCTTAAAAATTCCACGTCCACAGATCGTAAAATATTACACGTTCATTTAATTTACAACTTTAATTGTCTCCCTTTTTCTACAATCTCTAAGAAAATAACTATCAAGGGTTCTGTTTAACAACAAGATGTAGTCTCTAAATGGCGAATGCGATATATTAAGCTTTGTGATCATCATCATCATCATCTATTAAGCTTTGTAATCATCATCATCATCATCATCATCATCATCATTATCTCATGCTGCTTTCACGAATTTCCCTCACCATCTTACGATTCGACTCTCTCATCCATCGCTTCCGGCCGGTCATGTAGACTACATCCTGCATCTGTACAGAGCCGATGTAGATACGTTCTTCTTGGTCGTCCAACACTTACACGTCTGTGTGAAGGGGTCCATAGGAGAATGTCACTTATCAGTTCGTCTTTACTTCTCCAACAGTGTACTGCATACCTTGTTTGTCTTATTTGGATGGTTTTGAAGATGGGATGTAGGTGGCCATACAGCTGCTGTTTTGTTGGATGTTGCTTCCTAGATTTGTTCAATATAGTACATGTGTTTTACTCAAAAAGGAGACATCTCACTAAATGGTGGTTCTCTAAAACTAGTGGACAAGTTCAACAACATCGGAAGCTGCGTCTCATCAACTGAAAATGACATCAATATGCGACAAGCGTAGCAATGGACTACTATCGATAGGTTATCGATCATGTGAAAGTTACTTATCCGTGGCAACCCTACTATATGGATGCATCACATGAACGCTCAGCGTTTAGAGAAAAGCTTTGTAATAAAAAGCTTTATGGCCTTATGAGTAGAGTGTTCGCCAATGGTCTGGGAGACCGGGGTTTAATCCCAGGTCGAGTCATACCAAAGACTCAAAAAATGGTACCTGATGTCGCCTTACTAAGCCCTCAGCACAATAAGGCAAGGATCAAAAGTAAAGTGGACCAATCCAGGGAATGGAGGAGCGTCCTCCTCTACACCTCGGTGTGGTACCTATTAAAAAGGGAGCCTTCGGGTCACCCTCGATTAAGGTTGCCAACTTTACTTACTTTATTTAGTCGAAACTTACAAAAACAGACAATCTTGGTCATATTACAAAGCATGTTCAAACGGTATCGAGACTGAAGCTGAATTTACGATGACAGTGAGGAACAATAAGTTAAGCATTAATTTTCTTGAAAATAATCCCCTATGTATTCTTCCATGTGAGTTTTCCATTTTCTGAAATGATTCACTTCTCAAACTCAGTTTTTGTTATGACATGAAATTACACTCTGGTATTTTCCAAAAACGTCCACCACATTCACAAATCCCCAATCATTGAGATGAGTTTTCAAATTAAGAAAAAAAAATAGTTTGCCTAAATATCTGAGAACGAATTTGATAATCTTTATCACTTAGACAAATCCTGGCGGCAACACCCCACAAGGCACCAACTATACGACCACCTGCCTCCCATCACGAAAACTATCCAAGTCTGACGAACCAAACATGCAGGACACAAGTGATATACTCCTATGGACCCCCACATATGGCCGGGCAAAAGCAGGACGACCAGCTAGAACATACATACAGCGGCTATGTGAGGATACGGGATGTAGCCCTGAAGACCCGCCAGAGGCGATGAACGATAGGGAGAAGTGGCGAGAGAGGGTCAGAGATATCCGTGTTGGCGGCACGACATGATGATGATGATGATGATGATGAGACACATCATCAGGACACATGACGCAACGGATGTCGGCATTTGGTTAAAAGTGTTCATAGTGAAATCATTTGGAGATTGCAGGTTCAATCTCAACCCCAGTAGATAACAAGAAATACTTACTATAGCTCGGTCATGATTAATGGAATTTGAACAACCTATCCCTTGGATTAAATGAGGAGTTCGTTCCGAAGTTTTGTGTGGACTCCCGAGCTCGACATGAAACACCTGAAGAAGGCTGATGGATGCATCGGCTGAAACGTTGTAAATATAAGCTTAAAGATGAAGACAATTGTCCGAATACTCTAAATTATAAAAAGAAAGAAAGAAAATATGGTACGGAGGTAGTAAGTATGAAAAGAGTGGCATTTGCACAATTCTGTGTTTCATTTTAAATTGCTGATCAAAAAGTATCAAGACTTGCTTCCTAATTCCTTTTCATTTCAGCACTGATTCATCCAGGACAGGAGGGAAGAACTGTAACATAAGTGAGTTCGAACTCTAGTTGTAGCTATGTTTAATTTTGGATTAATACCCATGGGAAAGGCATGAACCCTGTTATCCCTCCAGCAATGGGTTAAATAATACCACTAGTGCTCTTCTACTAGGATGTCTTTGTCATTTGATGACTCAGGAAGGTTGATATGCTATTAAACAAAGAAGCCATCCATGTGAAGACATTTTTATTTCATCGTATAAGTGAATTAATGATTCAGTCCCGATATTATTTTATTTTTGTTATTCTTCGTGTAAATATTAATAAGATTAAACATTTTTGTTTTTGAAACACCTGAATAACTCATGGAGCTGCTTCCATTACATCGGATTCTGGGCTTGAAATATCTCCAGATAAAAGTTATGTTTTTTTTTAATTCAATTTCTGATTCTGGATCAATAGGTACATAAATAATTAAAATGTTCTTACCTTTTTAAACAATAATTTTATCAGATATAAAAGGATTGTTTTCTCATAAGTTATGCATCAAAATTGCTAAGCTTCTAATTTTTTAAAATTGGTAGTGAATTAAATGATTGATGGAAAGTACAAAAATAAATCATAAGTCAAAATAAATAAACAATTATTATCTGTGCTTCATTTAGAAATAAAAAAATAAATAGGAGTATTATATTCAACCATTGTTGAATAACGCAAATGATCTATTTTTTTGGATTAGCAGCTAGTTATTTCTGATTGCATCTCAGGGGTATTTTATGGAGGCACATATTGCATAATGTTTATTATTGCTGGAAATGGACTGGTCCAACCGATTTCAAATCATGGACAAGGCAGTTTACGTTGTTCATATTTTAATGCTTTTTGGAAAGGCTGGGGTTCATCTCTTTCTCTCAGTTATTCGTAACTAGTAAGGTAGATTGCACTTTCTATCTTTGGTTGGGGAACCGGTCTTGGAGAAGGAAAACTCTAAATTCAATCCTTTTAAATTTCACTTAGAACTGACTTTGTGTCGCATCCTACTTGTGCGGAGGGGGTTGGGTAAATATATTGAGACATTCACGGTGTAACGGTTATCGTCGTCAGAAATGGACTCGGCAACCCAAGTTCAAATCCTGGACGAGGTTGATTTCATTTCTCTTAACACTAATACTCGATTAATCTACTTTCAACAACGGGTAAAATCATAAGGCAGACTGTGCTATTTAACATTGGTATGGAAACCGGTTTAGGAGAAGGAAAACCATGAATTTAAACCTGATAAACTTCACTTAGAAGTGACTTTGTATCGCATGTTGGTAAGTATATTGAGACCCTCATATTGTAACGGTTATCGTTGTATGACATGGACTCGGTAAACCTGGACGAGGCTGGGTAAATCAGGCTTTAACCTTGATATGGCAACTGGTCTTGGAGAAGGAAAATTCAAACCAGCTGTACTCTGTATAAAATTTGACCTTACGTTGGACCCTGTTTGTAGCGGAGAATTTGGGTGAATATATCCTGGAATTTTCTAACATAATTCTTATTTGCAAAGATGATAATACGATTTTTTCATGATCCGATCTCTGAAAATTGGTGGTGAAACGTGGAATGAAACGTGAATTTGCAAAAGTGAAATGTGTTTAAGAAGAAGAAGAAGAAGAAGAAGAGAGAGAGAGAGAGAGAGAGAGAGAGAGAGAGAGAGAGAGAGAGAGAGAATAGATGGTAGAATACAGAGTTGAAAAAGTAAGAGGTGGCAAAAGAAAAGGAATTGTGACTGGGAGAGGGTTAACATTTGCTGTCCAAACATTTCTGTAACATCATGCTTTAACATGTTTTATCGTGAGTTTGCTTAAAAGACGAATTTAATAATAAAACTATTCATAAAAAAGTGACATTTCTGTAAAACATATACATTATAACGTATGCACTATATGAATGCTGTAATCGAATATTTTTGCAAATAATTCGCAAAAAGAAATAACGATTTATACAAGTTGTAGTGACTGCACACAAATAAAGCACTAATTACAGACGCTGGAAAAAGAACGTAGAAAATTCGAAGTTCAATCCCATAACAAGGCGGAGTGTCCTCGTGGTGTAATGGTTAAAACGATGGATTGCATAATCGTAGTTAGCGAGTTCGTACTCTAGTCGCAGTATTACGTTCACTTTTGGACAAATACCCTTGGGAAAGGTATGAACCCCTTATCTTCCCAGCTATGGGTTAAATAGTACCACAAATGTTCTTCTAGGAGAATGACTTTGGCATTAAATAACCTACAAAGGTTGATATGCCAATGAAACCAAAGAAAGACACGTAATTTTAACGTTTACTTTCGACTTGTTGAATAAAATTTATAATGAATAAGCGTGAATGATTTTTATCAAAAAATAAACAAAAACAAACTTGGGTTTATTTTCTTTATATATCAGTTGTGTACATTCTGAGCCTGTACTTTTAGTATAAGCAAATTATTTACTTTGTTATAATAATAATAATAGTAATAATTATAATATTTTAAAATCCTGGGATTTTGGCCTAGTGGGTAGAGTGTTCGCCAATGGTCCAAGAGACCTGGGTTCAATCCCAGGTCGCGTCATGCCAAAGACTTTAAAAATGGTACTTGATACTTCATTGCTCAACACTCAGCAATATAAGGTACTTATCAAGGGTAAAGTGGAGCAATCCAGGGAAAGGAGTAGCGCCCTCCTCTACACCTCGGTGTTGTAGCTATCGAAAAGGGAGCCTTCTGGTCGCCGTCGACTACGGTCGCCAACAACAACAACAATAAAGTACAAAAGAATCACTTAATTCCAGCCAGAAGACAAGACCTAGTGATAATTAACAAGAAGCAAAGAACTCGTCATCTATTAGGTTTTGCTCTTCTAGTGGACCACAGAGGGTTGGAAAGGAGAATGAAAGACTGGACAACAGAGGAAGAATTGAGACCACAAAGACCATAATACTTTTAAGAAGAGCTAGAATACTTAGAAGACTCTTAGAAACCTGAAGAGATTTGCACAAACTTCACACAAACTTTAGAGAAAAACTACCTGTTTGAAGTGGTGTGAAAAACTTACATAAAGCAATAATATTAATAATACGAAACATGAAACTGTCAATTATACCAGTTGTAGTTGGTGTACTTGGAATGGTCCCAAAAGGGTTTGAAAGAATTGGTAATCTGAGAAGAATTGACGCTATCCAGACACAGCACTGTTAAGATCGACTTGAATACACAGAAAAATCCAAAAGATTTAAGGACATTTTCGGTCACTAAGACCCCATTGAAAGAGCACCAGTTAAAAGTGGTGTGAAAACTCATGAGTGAAATAATAATAATAATAATAATTATCTAATCTCGACCAGACGACCAAACCTAGTGATAATCTACAAAAAAAAAAAAAAAAAGAAAAAGAAAAAAGACAACCTGCTGAATTGTTGACATTGCTGTCACTGCAGACCACAGACTAAAATTGAAAGAAAGCGAAAAGACAGATAAGTACCTAGACCTTGCTAGAGAACTAAAAAAAACTATGGAAATTGAAAGTGACGGAGATACAAAGTGTAATTGATGTGGTCGGTACAGTCACCAAAGGATTGGTACAGGGACTGGAGGACTTGGAAATAAGAGGATGAGTGGAGACCACCCAAACTACAGCATTGTTGAGATTGGCCCGAATACTGAGAATAGTCCAGACTTGAGGAGACTTGCTGTCACTCATCTACGCTGGAAGGCCATCAGCTAACTCTGTCGTGACTAAGAAAGGGAAACCTTAAAAGAAAAACTGAATCTCTCCTAAAAGGAAAACAATACAATGCCATAAGAACCAATCATATCAAAGCAATAAGACAAGACATTACAAAACAGCAATTGTAAGTTATGTGGTAATAGAGACGAAATGATCAATTACATAATAAGCGAATGCAGCAAATTAGCAACGAAGGAATATAAGACTAGACACGACCGAACAAATAGTATATGCACAACCCAACATCTGTCCTGGAGAATGAGACACAAATTCCTCTTGGATTTTGACATAAAAACGGATCCCCTAATCTCGGCCAGACGACCAGACTTTATAATAACCAACAAAAAAAAAAAAAAAAAAAAAGAAAAAAAAGAAAGAAAAAAAAAGAACTTGCTGAATTGTGTACTTTGCTGTCCCGGCTGACTACAAAGAAAAATTAAAAGAAAGTGAAAAGAAAGATAAATACCTGGACCCTGCTAGGGAATTGAAAAAACTGTGGAACATGAAAGTGACGTTTATATCAATTGTAATTGTAATTGGTCCTTTCGGTAGAGTCACCAGAGGGACAGGAGGACTTGGAAATAAAAGGACAGGTAGAGACCATCCAAACTACAACATTGTTAAGATCGCCCTGAATACTGAGAAGAGCCCTGTAGACTTGCGGAGACTTGCTGTCACTCAAACTCCAGGGAAAGACCATCACCCAACGCTTGTGTGAAAAACTAGAAAAGAAGCGAATTATAATTATAGGACTATTAAATGGACTGGAGGACATAGAAGTTGGAAGACGAGTGGAGACCATACAAACTACAGCATTGTTGAGAACGGCCAGAATACTGAGAAGAGTCCTGGAGACTTGACGAGACTTGCTTCCACTCAAACTCCAGTGAAGACCATCAGCAAACCCTGATGTGAAAAACTCTAAAGGAGTAAATAATAATAATAATAATAATAATAATAATAATAATAATAATAATAATAATAATAAATAGCTTATGTACAACCTAGAATCTTTTCTGGAGAATGAGACGCACAAACTCTTCTGGGATTTTGAAATAAAAACTGATCCCCTAATCTCGGCCAGACGACCAGACCTAATAATAGTAAGCAAAAAAAGAGAACTTGCCGAATTGTGAACTTTGCTGTCCCGGTGAAAGAAAGTGAAATTAAGAATTAGTACCTTGATCTTACAAGGAAATTGAAAAAACTATGGAACATGAAAGTGACGGTAACACCAATTGTAATTGGTGCTCTTGGTACAGTCACCAATGGATTGATACAGGGACTGGAGGTCTTGGAAATAAGAGGATGAGTGGAGATCATCCAAACTACAGCATTGTTGAGATCGGCTAGAATACTGAGAAGAGTCCTGGAGACTTGGCGAGACTTAAGGGTACTTGCACTCATTCAGACTCCTGTGAAAAACCATCGGCCTACACTGTTGTGGTGGAGTTTGCTGTCCCGGCTGATGACAGATTAAATTTGAAAAATAGTGAAAAGAAGGATAAGAACCTGGACCGTGAGAGGAAATTGAAAAAACTGTGGAATATGAAAGTGACGATTATACCAAATGTCATTGGTGCGCTCGGTACAGTTACTTAGGAATTGGCACAGGGACTGGAGTACTTGGAAATTAGAGTAGTGAAGACAATCCAAACTACATCATTATTGAGATCGGCTAGAATACCGAGACGAGTCCTGGACACTTGAGGAGACTTGCTGTCACTTAAACTCCAGTGAGAAGCCATCGGCTAACGCCAGTCTCCCGTCACTAAAACTATTCAAGTTAGACGAACTAGACACGCAGGACACTGCTGGAGAAGCAAGGACGAACTCATCAGTGATGTACTCCTATGGACCCCCGCATATGGCCAAGTAAAAGCAGGACGACCAGCTCGAACATACAGCAACAATGTGAGGATACGGGATGTAGCCCTGAAGACCTGCCAGAAGCGATGAATGATAAGGAGAAGTGGCGAAAGAGGGTCAGGGATATCCGTGCTAGCAGCACGACATGATGATGATGATATACATACATTAGATTACGTTCATAGATTACATATATACATACATACATACATTGCATAATACATTACATACATTCATTAATTACTTACATTACATACATTCATTTCATACATACATATATGCATTTTATACATTGCATACAAATTCATTATATACATACATAATATACATACATCACATCACGTTCATACATTACATACATACGTTACATACATATATACATTACATACATTACATACATTCATGACATTCATACAAGAATGTTCATTTTATACTTTGCATACATACATTATATACATACATAATATACATACATCACATTACGTTCATACATTACATACATACGTTCATACATACGTTACATACATATATACATTACATACATGCATTACGTTCATACAAGAATATTCAATATAATGAAAACAACAATTTATAACGCTCCAAAATAAGTACAAACCTATGCAAAAAATTATATTGTGAGTATATTTTCAAATCAAAAGTGATTTCGTTCCAGTTTACTGAGTTTTACTATTGAATAGTTTAGAAATAGATAATACCTAATAATATCCGTTTTGAAAGCATAAATTTCTTCAAGAAATAATTACATCCTAGTATCCTTAGTTTAGAAAAAACTTTCAAAATTTTGGTACGGTTGTTGTTATTTATAGTAAAGTTGGCGACCGTAGTCGAGGGTGACCCGTAGGCTCCCTTTTCAATTGCTACTACATCTGCTGTTTTGTAACGTCTTATCTATTCTTGCTTTGTTATGATTAGTTCTATGTTTTTCTTCCCATTATTGTCATTCTGTCGGTCATCGTGTAGTCAGTATCGCTTCTGGTGGCTGTAATCAGCCCACCTTCGTGATTTCCTATGTAGTCCTCGAGTCGTTGTATCGATGCGTCAACTCTGTCTTCAATGTTGGCAAGTCCTCTTCCTCCCCCCTTTCTTGATACACATAGTCTCTCAACATCATCTCTTGAATGTTATGCCTTATGCATGGTCATTAGTTTTCTTGTTCTTTGGTCCATTTGCTTAAGTTCTCTGGTCCACTTCAAAAAGGGTCCCGAATATCTAACGAGGAGTACACCCCAGATATTTATTCCTTTAATGTGGTTTTTTCTTGGTAGCTTTGTCTCGAGTAGCTTTCTGGTTCTCCTGAAATACTCTTTCTAAATTTTTTCTTGTTGTTTGATGGTATCAACCTCCAAGATACCTAAGTATTTGAAGGTTTCGTTTTCTCCGAGCGTTCTAATTTTGTCTTGATTTGGTTGTTCCATTCCGTCTGTTAGATGTCCTTTGCCGCTTTTCATTACTAGCATCGCACATTTTTCCATGCCAAATTCCATCCCTATGTCCTGACTGTATATTCTTACAGCGTGTGTTAGAGTTTCCAGTTCTTCATTTTTTGCAAACAGTTTGATGTCCATGTTAATTTGGTGATTGATCTTTTCTTGCGATTTACTAAGTTTGTATCAGGGGGTGCATTTTCTGCTCGCGCATTTTGCATACCTGCATTAGCTTGTAGTCTTACTCTGGAGTCTGAGAGACAGCAAGTCTCATTAGGTCTTCAGGATTCTTCTCTGTATTCTGGCCGATCTTAACAGTACTGGGGTCTGGGTGGTTTCGATATTTCCTCTGATTTCCGATTCCATCAATTTTTTTTACAAAGCTTTGCACACTGTTCTAAGCACACCAACTTCAATTGATATCAACGTCACTCTCACTTTCCATAGCTGTTTCAGTTCTCTGGCAAGGTTCCAGTATTTGTTCAGTTTTCTTATTTTTATTCTATGGTTCGCCGGAACGTGAAAATCAATTAGATTATAAGTTCTTTTCTTCATGTTAATTTATATGAAGTCTGATCCTCTGGCTAAGATTTGATTGTTCCTCTGTATTCAAAAATCCTGGTGAAATTCTGCTTTGTATAGACGTAATCATAATTTCTTTGAGAAATTTTCTATTTTAACAAAAATTACGTTTCAATTTCGAAGCGAGTGAAATGGCTCTAAAAAGCCACTAAGTTTACAGTGTCTGTGTAAAGCTAAACTAAAACCTGACTTTGTATCCATCTTTATGAAAGAGAATATAAAAAAAAAAAACAAATATATAAATGATCACTTTTTAAAATTATATCTCATATGTTAAAGAAATCGTCGCTTAGAACTTGAAAAATGACATCAGTTCTCTTTGAATGTCCAGCATCAAACAGCAAATGATGATATTAACTTTTGAGATTGCTTAACGTTTTATTAGCATAAAAAATACTTTCTTCTTAGGATAAATCTTTATTGAATTTGGTTTAAACTATTTTCAGTACTGAATCTAATAATTCCTGAACGTTTGGTTAAAATCTGCTTAAAATTGCGGAGCTTTCTTGATACGGTGGGTGGGGACAAACATTTGGTAAATTACAATAAAATTCTCCTTCTTCTTTTCTTTTACTTAATAACGATCATACGTGCTTGCGCATTTTATGACAAATCTCTTTCTACCAGATGGAGTTGAGAATACACTGATTACATTCCCTGTAGAGAGATAAGAACCCCACTCCTCACAAAAAGGGGGTGTCCTGGATATGATACTAAACTTCATTTTATGGTAAGGCGGCACTTCTGGAGATCTGGAGAGTGTGAAGTACTGGTTTATCGCCATTACTCCTTGGTTCACTCTGACCGGGAGTGGTAGTTCCTGTTAGAGTTCCAAAAAAGGTTAAAATAGATCTGTTTTAGAATTATTTGTAATTGATCGGATAAGCAGCAGAAATAAAAGATAAAAAAACAATGCACAAGAAAAGTAAATATGAAAGTACAATGAACGCAATTCCCTAACCTCTGCAAATAAGATAATACTATATGGGTCGACATGCCGTTAAAATCAATCATATTAATCTAAATCTAATCTAATCCTGGCAGATACGTGGACGACATATTTGTGACACTTGTTGACTGTTACGCTAGTCACAATCGGTTAAGTGCTATATCGTGGGATCATTTTTAGGAAGATTTAATGTCTTGAACCTCCAACCACACACACACACACACACATATATATATATATATATATATATATATATATATATGTATGTGTGTGATTTAATAAAAACAATTAGATATGTTTTCAATTTAAAGTTACCAAGAGACCGAATTAAAGGATTATCCTTGAGGATCAATGTTACGTGAGACGTAGAATCTACTTGTTTCTTGCTTCAGTATTGATCAACTGATATTATCGAAGCCTGAACTTTTAATGGTACAACTGTTTACTCCTTGTAAATGACCATATTGATTTCAGAGTGAATGTTCATAAACAAATTTATTTTTTGATGAAGCTTTTGACAAAACTCTTTATAAGCAGATTGTAAGGAGCAAAATATTTTTTAGTATATAAACTATTTACTGTCTCGAAAATAACAAAGACAAAAATAAAAGTATTGAAAACTATACATTTTCGTTCATTATTTTGATTCAGATGTTCTTTATGTAAATGTCAGGAAGTTACTATTGTAAGTTATACCATAAGAAGTTAATATAATAAATTATAATATTATAAGTAAAGTTGGCGACCTTGCTCGATATCTACTACACCGAAGTATAGGGGAGGACATTTCTCCATTCCATGGATTGCTCAACTTTACCCTTGATCCTTACCTTGTGATGCTGAGTATTAAGCAAGGCGGTATCAAGTACCGTTTGTCGAGTCTTTGGTATGACTCGACCTGGGATTGAACCTCGGTCTCCCGTACCGTTTGTGAACACTCTACTCGTTAGGCCAATGGCAAGTTACCGTAATAATTTATATTATAGTAAGTTACTATAAGTTATTATAATTTCATCTTTGCTGAGAATTCGCTGTCTTTATTTGCTGTAGATGGGTAATCCCTCTTTCTGTCAAAAAATTCATCAGGCTCTGTGAAGTGTGGAGTATCCTTTCATTACCATTACTCCCAGATCCACTCGGACCCGGAATGGTAATACCTGTTTGAGTCCCATCTATGGGTCAAATACAACTGTTTAAAATCTATTCGTATGTGATTCCCTTTAGGCATAAATAAACCGTAGACGGTTTGATATGCCGTTAAAAATAAATCAATGCTTTATCAAAATAATTGTTGGATTATAGCACTCTCTTTACTTATATTATTTCGGATCAATTTATACTTTTACGTAAATTATGGTATTTATTAAACTCAGCATAGTAAGAAAAGATAACAATTAAAAAAAAACAATAATCGAATGAAGCAAAACCTTAACAGAAAAACGTTCGGATATATATATATATATATATATATACATATATGGAGTCGTAACAATTTGACAAACTGTTTGGATGTTATCTAATCTTTCCAAGTGAGTAAATTCATTTTATTCACCAAAAACGATAACATTGAAACTGTATGTCAAGTTTTTGTGCCTTTCTTTCTTTCTTTCTTTCTTTCTATATATATATATATATATATTCGTCTTTCTGCGAAAAAGTTTTTACTTTATTTCAGTCGTCTACAGCGGTAAGATTGAAACTGTTTGACAAATTGCGGCGAGCTCCAAAAAAAAAAAAACAATAACAATAGCCCCCAACCCCCTAAAAAACATAAATAAAAAAAAAATTAATTGTAAGTTTGAAAAATGTGATTTTGGTTTTACTTTAAGCAGCCCAGTCTGCTGGATATGACTCTAAACAGTTTATTGGTGAGGCTCCAGACCCGGAACTCTGAGGAGTGTGGAATGCTTCTTCATTGCCATTACTCCCAGGTCCACTTTGACCTGGAGTGGTTACACCTGACAGGGTCCTATCTATAGGTCAAATAGAACTGTTTGGCATTTAACCAGTGTGTAAAAAAATGACTTGCGTTAACTCAAAGTGTTAGAAACAGTCCGATAGAAGGGTTCTGGAGATATGGGGAGACTGACTGTAACTTTGACTTCAGTGAAAAAACATCAGTTAGAGTTGAAGTGAAACCTTTTCAAAGAGCTTAATAAGCACAGGACAACGCCATAAGAACCAATCATATCAAAGCGAGAATAGATAAGACTCAACAAAACAGTAAATGTAGGCTATGCGGTGACAGAGACGAAACGATCAATCCAATAATAAGCGAATGCAGCAAATTAGCACAGAAGGAGTATAAGGCGGGACACGACCGGGTCGGCAAGGTGGTCCACTGGGAAATGTGCTGGAAATTTCAATTCGACCATACAAACAAATGGTATATGCACAACCCAGCACCTGTCCAATAAAATAACACACATAAACTCCTATGGGACTTTAACATACAAACGGATCACCTAATCCCGGCCAGAAGACCAGACCTCATAATAATCAACAAAAAAAAAAAAAAAAAAAATGTAAATTGTCGATTTTGCTGTCCCGGCGGACCACAGAATAAATCTGAAGGAAAGTGAAAAGAAAAATAAGTGCATCGACCTTGCTAGAGAATTGAAAAAGCTGTGGAACATGAAAGTAACGATTGTGCCAATTGTGATTGGTGCGTTAGGCACAATAACTAAAGGAATATTAAAAGGCCTGGAAATTGGCGGACGGGTAGAGACTATCCAAACGACAGCATTGCTAAGAATGGCTAGAATCCTGAAACGAGTCCTGGAGTCTTGAATAGACTTGCTGTCACTCAAACTCCAGTGTAAAACCATCAGTTAACGCTGATGTGAAAAACTCTAAAAGAGTATATAATAATAATAATAATAATAATAATAATAATAATAATAATAATAATAATAATCTGCAAAATTTTCGACTTTGCTATCCCGACGGACCACAGAATAAAACTGAAAGAATGTGAAAAGAGAGATAAGTACCTCGACCTTGCTAGGGAATTTAAAAAAACTATGGAACATGAAGGTGACAATTATACCAATTGTGATTGGTGCTTTTCGCACGGTAACTAAAGGATTATTAAAGGGCCTGAAAGATTTAGAAGTTGGCGGCCGAGTGGAGACCATCCAAACGACAGCATTATTGAAAACGGCCCGAATACTGTGAAGAGTCCTGGAGACTTTAGGAGACTTGCTGTCACTCAACCTCCAGTGAAAGACCATCAGCTTACGCTGATGTGAAAAACTCTAATGAGTAATATTAGTAATAATGATAATAGCAGCACAAAACAATGCCATACGGACCCATCAAATCAACGCAAGAATAGATAAGACGCAACAAAACAGCAAATGTAGGTTATGTAGTAATAGACACGAAACAATCAATAAGCGAATGCAGCAAATTAGCACTGAAAGATTATAAGACTAGATACGACTGGGTGTGCAAGGTGATCCACTGGGAATTGTGCAAGAAATTGAAATATGACCATACAAACAAATGGTATATGCACAACACAGAATCCGTCCTGGAGAATGAGACCCAAACTCCTCTGGGACTTTGACATACAAACGGATCACTTAATCTCGACCAGACGACCAGACTTCATTATAATCAAAAAAAAAAAAAAAAGAAAAAAAAAAAAGAAAAAAAAGAGAACTTAGCAAATTGTGTACTTTGCTGTCCTGACTGATCACTGAGTAAAATTGAAAGAAAGTGAAAAGAAGGATAAGTATCTGGACCTTGCAAGAGAATTGAAGAAATTGTGGAACATGAAAGGGACGTTTATATCAATTGTAATTTGTACTCTTGGTACAGTCACCAAAGGATCGGTACAGGGACAGGAGGACTTGGAAATAAGAGAACGGGTAGAGATCATCCAAACTATAGTATTGCTGAGATCGGCCAGAATACTGAGAAGAGTCCTGTAGACTTGCTGTCTTTCAAACTTCAGGGAAAGACCATCAGCTAACGCCGATGTAAAACACTCCCAAGGAGTTATAATAATGATAATAATGACAATAACCAAGAAAAGAGATTGGGGAAACCTGACACTTGAGGAAGAAATGAGAATTCGAAGCGTTTTGTCAAACCCAAGGGACTGTCTGTCACTTCAGAGTTGCTGTCACTTCAGAGTTGCTGTCACTTCAGACTTGCTGTCACTTCAGACTTGCTTTTCAGTTCAATGAAAACCACCCGTTACGATTGGTGTGAAGAAAGCGTAAAGAGTAAAATAATGATAATAACGATAAACAATAAGAATTCTACTGAAATGTGACAATTAGAGACCACAGCTGTTTTGAGGTCGTTAAGAATATTGAAGAGTATACAGGAGACTTAAAATTTGCTATCATTTTGTTTCCAGTTTTCTGTTACTTCTTTAGTGAATTTATAATTCTAATCCTCATTATAATATATAATAAATTATTGGCTTATTAACTTGAGTGCATGTTTAATCAATACCTGATTCCCTTCAACATTTAAAAAAAAGATGGCTGTCTTTGTACCCACATGTTGCAGCCCTAGTCTCTCTAGTTTCCGCCCGTATTTTCCGGCTTTTCTGTGGTGACAGTGTAAGACACCAAACTGCCTCCCTACCCTTTTGCCTATGACGCCTAAGACAGCAGGTGCTACTCACTCAACACGCAGCACAAAGCTGAACTGACTCGACAACAACAACAGCAGAAAAACCATCAACAATGACAAGTACAATGACAATAACAACATAAAAACACACCATGGCTATCATATCAGACTGGGAAGAAATAGGTACAGAAGGGGAAAAAGAAGAGGGAATAGTGAGGATAAAAGAATTAGAAGGAGGAGGCGAGGTGAAGTAGATTCTGAAAATCGAGGGAAAGTGACAGATACATATGAACAGACTGAGAAAAACTGACAGATTGATAAATATATAGATAGATAATGAACAGATAAAGATAGATATATAATGAAGATACAACGATAGATAGATAGATAGATAATTAACATATAGATATAAGTAGACAATGATCGGGCGTAGACTGATAAATAGATTGATATATACAGACTGAAATAGATATATATGAAGAGACTAATATATACATATATATACATATATATATATATATAGAGAGAGAGAGAGATAGAAGGGAGAAAGAGAGTGAGAGGGAGAGAGAGAGAGGAGGAAGAGGAGGAGGAGGAGGAGGAGGAGGAGGAGGAGAGGGAGCTTGAGAGATAATTAGAGATCGATAGATAAATATACACAAGTTTAGATCTATTAAGATACATGGACATAATGAAAAAGACTAAGATAGATAAATGGAGTGCTCTGTCAGAACCATAGAAGACGAAGAGGCAGAGAACAGGAAGGATTAGAAATAGAGCGGGGAAAGAAAGAAAGAAAGAAAGAAAGAAAGAAAGAAAGAAAGAAAGAAAGAAAGAAATGCGTAAAATACAAACAGAAAAAAAAAAAGTAGGTAATAGCAACATTTTTAAAGGTAATAAAGGACAACGCAAAATAAAACATCAGGAAAAAAAAATAAAGAATTATGTGAAATGAAATGTGAAGAGAGAAAAAGAAGAGAAAGGACGAAAGAGAGCGAGAGAGAGAAAAGAAAACGAAAAAGAGAAAAAAAAAGAAAAAAAGAAAAACAAAAAGTTATCCACCCGTTGTCGGGTGGGACGAAGTGAAGGTAAATCAGTGCATAGGGTAACCAGTGCAAAGCCAGGAGTGATAAATAGCTCAGGCAAAGTTCTTAAGTTAGGTTAAAGAAGGACTGAGCACCTGACAATAGAAATACAGGTAGTTTTCGACATGAGGATGCAGGTGTCACGTAGAAAATAGAATTAGAAAATGGACATAGTCAATCCATTCATGACCTGATACTCTTGTTTATTTGTTGATTTGATTTCCTTTCTCTCTTTCTTACTCCATCTATTTTATGGATTTATTTTTTTAGAATCATTTTATACTCTTTTCACTACTTTTTCTTCACCAACAAACTGAACATATTAGCATGCTTTCTTTCTTTCTTTCTTTCTTTCTTTCTTTCTTTCTTTCTTTCTTTTTAGATTTTTCACAAATGATCGTCGTCGCCCTTTCCTTTCCTCACCACTCTTCCCCTTTCTTTTCATTTTCACTTCTTTCCTTTAATTTCCTTCCCTTTTCTTTCTTTCTTTCTTTCTATCTTTCTTTCTTTCTTTCAAGCTTGTCATTAGCCTTTTCTTTCTTTCTTTCTTTCTTTCTTTCTTTCTTTCTTTCTTTCTTTCTTTCTTTCCAGACTCTTTCACAAATGATCGTCGTCACCCTTTCCTTTCCTCACCACTCTTCCCCTTTCTTTTCATTTTCACTTCTTTCCTTTAATTTCCTTCCCTTTTCTTTCTTTCTTTCTTTCTATCTTTCTTTCTTTCTTTCAAGCTTGTCATTAGCCTTTTCTTTCTTTCTTTCTTTCTTTCTTTCTTTCTTTCTTTCTTTCTTTCTTTCTTTCTTTCTTTCTTTCCAGACTCTTTCACAAATGATCGTCGTCACCCTTTCCTTTCCTCACCACTCTTTCCCTTTCTTTTCATTTTCACTTCTTTCCTTTAATTTCCTTCCCTTTTTCTTTCTTTCTTTCTTTCTTTCTTTCTTTCTTTCTTTCTTTCCAGACTCTTTCACAAATGATCGTCGTCGCCCTTTCCTTTCCTCACCTCTCTTTCCCTTTCTTTTCATTTTCACTTCTTTCCTTTAATTTCCTTCCCTTTTCTTTCTTTCTTTCTTTCTTTCTTTCTTTCTTTCTTTCTTTCTTTCTTTCTTTCAAGCTTGTCATTAGCCTTTTCTTTCTTTCTTTCTTTCTTTCTTTCTTTCTTTCTTTCTTTCTTTCTTTCTTTCTTTCCAGACTGTTTCGCCAACGTTTGTCGTCGCCCATTCCTTTCCTCACTTCTCTTTCCCTTTCTTTTTATTTTCATTTCTTTCCTTTAATTTCCGATCCTTTTCTTTCTTTCTTTCTTTCTTTCTTTCTTTCTTTCTTTCTTTCTTTCTTTCTTCAGAAATTGTTTTTCTAAAATTTGTCATCGCTCTTTCCTTACCATTCTTAATCTTTCCATTCCTCTTTTTCTTTCTTTTTCCTTTCTTTGTTTATATCTTTCTTTCTTTTTTTCTTTCTTTCTTAGTATGTTCAAAAGTTACCGCCTTTCTTTCAAGCCGCTCATTTTTTATTTGGTCGTCTTTCTTTCTTTCTTTCTTTCTTTCTTTCTTTCTTTCTTTCTTTCTTTCTTTCTTTCCCTATGTCTTGTTATAGCAATTTCTTCTTTTCTTTTTGACTTCCTTTCATTCTTTTTCTTTTTTCTTTTCCTAAAGCTGGTCATTACTCTTTCTTTCTTTCTTTCTTTCTTTCTTTCTTTCTTTCTTTCTTTCTTTCTTTCTCTAAGTCTTGTTATAACACTTTCTTTTTTTCTTTTTAACTTACTTTCATTCTTTTTCTTTTTTCTTTCACTAAAGCCTGTCATTATTCTTTCTTTCTTTCTTTCTTTCTTGTTATAGCACTCTCCTTTTTTCATTTTTACTTCCTTTCATTCTATTTTGTTTTCTTTTTTCCCTAAAGCTTGTCATTATTCTTTCTTTCTTTCTTTCTTTCTTTCTTTCTTTCTTAGCTTGTTTGCATTCTTTTTCTTTTTTCTTTCCCTAAATCTTGTCAATACTCTTTCTTTCTTTCTTTCTTTCTTTCTTTCTTTCTTTCTTTCTTTCTTTCTTTCTTTCTTTATTAATATGTTCAAAAAGTTAACGCCTTTCTTTCTAGCCCCTCATTTTTTATTTGGTCTTTCTTTCTTTCTTTCTTTCTTGTAATAGCTTATTCTTTTTTTTATTTTGACTTCCTTTCATTCTTTTTTGTTTTTTCTTTCCCTAAAGCTTGTCATTACTCTTTCTTTCTTTCTTTCTTTCTTTCTTTAGAAACTGTTTTTCTATAATTGTCATCTATCCTTCCTCACCATTCTTTACCTTTACTTTCCTCTTCTTTCTTTCTTTCTTTCTTTCTTTCTTTCTTTCTTTTTTTCTTTAAGTCTTGTTATAGCTCTTTCTTTTTTTCTTTTTTACTTCCTTTCATTCTTATCTGTTTCTTTCCCAAAAGCTCGTCATTAGTTTTTCTTTCTTTCTTTCTTATTTTCTTCCTCTCTTTCTTTCTTTTTTCCCTAAGTCTTGTCATTGCTCTTTCTTCTTTTTTTTAGCTTCCTTTTATTCGTTTTTGGTTTTTCTTTCTCTAAAGCTTGTCATTACTCTTTGTTTGTTTATTTGTTTGTTTCTTCCTTTCTTTAAAGCTTGTCATTGCCCCTTTCGTTCATTCATTCTTTCTTTCTTTCTTTCTTTTAAGCTTTTCATTGCCCTTTTCTTTCTTTCTTTCTTTTAAGCTTATCATTAGTCTTTCTTTCTTTCTTTCTTTCTTTCTTTCTTTCTTTTCACCGGGGTAATTCATTGTACCTTTTAATTTTTTTCTCTCCTCTCTCCTTAGCCCCATTATCTAAATACCGTTTTTATACCTCAAAGACATTTGGTAGGAGTAAAATTTACACATATATTAAAAAAATTACGAAAAAAAAGAAGGAAGCAAAGAGAAGTATATCTTGCTACTTTCCATTTATATTTTACCCTTCGTAAGCAGGCGGACATTATTTCGTTTACATTTTAAAACTGATTGCTATTGGGGCTGGTCAAAAGAATAATTGTGGGTAATGAATGTGAACGTTTATTCATCTTTCAATTCGTGACATCAACAACTACGTATGAAAATAGGGAAGTCATTCCCGGCTTCAGTTTTTCTTCAGGTCAGGACTATTTGATAATGCTACTGTCGAATCTAGAAAAATCGTCTGGGTAAACTTCCGGTCACTTGTTACGGATAATACGAATTTTTCAGTATGCACTAATGTTCAGTAATTCTCTATTATTATTTACCCCTTGAGAGTGTTTCCTCAAGTCTCCAGGACTCTTTTCAGTATTCTAGCTGATCATAATAATGCAGTAGTCTGGATTGTCTCCACTCGTCCTTTTATTTCCAAATCCTCCAGTCCTTGTATCAATCATTTGGTGACTGTATTAAGAGCACCAATTACAATTGATATAAACGTCACTTTCATGTTCCACAGTTTTTTCAATCCTTTAGCATGGTCAAGGTGTTTATCCTCCTTTTCACTTTCTTTTAATTTTAATCAGTGATCAGTCAGGACAGCAAAGTCCAAAATTTTACAAGATTATTATTATTATTATTATTATTATTATTATTATTATTATTATTATTATTATTATTATTATTCACTCATTAGAGCTTTTCACATCAGCGTTAGCCGATGGTTTTTCACTGGAGTCTGAGTGACAGCAAGTCTCCTCAAATCTCCAGGACTCTTCTTAGTATTCTGGCCGTTCTCAACAATGCTGTCGTTTGGATGATCTCCACTCGTCCGCCAACTTCCAAGTCCTCTAGTCCCTTTAGTAATCCTTTAGTTACTGTTCCAAACGCACCAATTACAATTGGTATAATTGTCATCTGCATGTTCCACAGTTTTTTTTCAATTCCCAAGCAAGGTCGAGGTACTTATCCTTCTTTTCACATTCTTTCAGTTTTATTCTGTGGTCAGCCGGGACAGCAAAGTCGACTATTTTGCAAGTTCTCTTTTTTTTTTTTTGTTGATTATTATTAAGTCTGGTCTTCTGGCCGGGATTAGGTGATCCGTTTGTATGTTAAAGTCCCATAGGAGTTTATGCGTGGCATTTTCTAGGACAGGTGCTGGGTTGTACATATACCATTTGTTAGTATGGTCGAATTTAAATTTCTTACACATTTCCCAATGAATCACCTTGCCGACCAAGTCGTGTCTCGCCTTATACTCCCTCTGAGCTAATTTGCTGCATTCGCTTATTATATGATTGATGGTTTCATCTCTGTTACCACATAGCCTGCATTTGCTATTTTTTGCGTCTTATCTATTCTCGCTTTGATATGATTGGTTCTTGTGGCGCTGTCTTGTGCTGCTATTAGGAGAGATTCTGTTTCTCTCTTAAAGTTTCCTTTTCATAGCCATGTCCAAGTTTTGTCGTGTGAGATATTGTTTATTAGTCGTTTAAAGCGCCCATGGAGTTGTTTTCCTTCCCATTTTTGTTTCCTAGTTATTGTCATTGTGTTGTTCATCGTGTTCTCAGTTTCATTTCTGGTGGTTGTAATGAGTCCTCCTTCGTGTTTTTGTATATAGTCTTTGAGTCGTTGTATCGATGCGTCAACGCTGTCTTCAATGCTGGCAAGTCCTCTTTCTCCCTCTTTTCTTGAAACATATAGTCAGTCAACGTCGTCTTTGGGATGTAATGCCTTATGCATTATTAATATTATTATTATTATTATTTCCTACTTGAGAGTTTTTCACATCAGCGTAAGCTGGTGGTCTTTCACTGGAGTTTGAATAACAGCAAGTCTCCTCCAGTCTCCAGGATTCTTCTCAGTATTCTGGCCGAGTTTTTCACACCAGCGTTATGATTTCACTTGACATTGAGTGACAGCAAGTTTCCTCAAGTCTCCGGGACTATTTTCAGTATTCTGGCTGATCTCAACAATGCTGTAGTTTAGATGGTCTCCACTAGTCTCCTTATTTCTAAGTTCTCCAGTCTCTGTACCAATCCTTTAGTGACTGTACCTAGTGCACCAATTACAGTTCTCCAGCATGAGTTTTCATTGGTGTTTCAAAGACAGCAAGCCCCTTTTAGTCTCCAGGAATCCTCTCAGTATTCTGGCCGTACCAAATAATACTGTAGTCTGGATAGTCTTCACTAGTCTTCTTATTTCCAAGTCTTTTGGACCGTTTATTAATCCTTTGGAGATTTTTCTAAGTGCAGTCACCAGAAATGGTATCACCGTCATCTTCATGTTCAATAATTTTTATTCTTTAGTTCTCTGGCAAGATCTAGGTATTTATCTCTCTTTTCGCTTCCTTTTAATTTTTCTCTGTGGTCCTGAACTGAACGGCAAAATGCACTATTCGCCCGGTATTATTATTATTATTATTATTATTATTATTATTATTATTATTATAATTATTATCATTATTATTATTACTATTTTATATCGCATTAATTGTTATACCTAACATTCTTTTCCGACCCATTATTAAACTATTTCGTATAGCAGATATATTAACGAACATGCTAATTATTAATATTATTTGTATTGACTTTCCACTCGCGTGTAACTGTATTATCAATTTATCATTTTTCGGTTGTTTTCGTTAATCTTATGATTATATATTATATTATTTCACCAATGGTCCGGGAGACCAGGGTTCAATCCCGGGCCGATTCCTTCCAAAGACTTAAAAAAGGTACTTGATACTTCCTTGCTTAACACTCAGCATTGTAAGGTGCGCATCAAGGGGAAAGTGGAGCAATTCAGGGAAAGGAGTAGAGTCCTCCCCTACATCTCGGTGGAGTAACTATTGAAAAGGGAGCCTTCTGGTCGTCCTCGACTACGGTCGCCAAGTTACTTTTACTTATATTATATCATATTACATTATATTATATTATATTAAATACTTATTCAATTTTCACTCCCGTATTATCTTCGAGTTTTTCCTGGAGATCAAGCATTCTCAGTGTTTTATCACCTAATAATTATTATATTCTATCTTATATTAAGTATACTTTATATCAAATCTTTCATTGTTGATATCTTACGTACTCTAGATGAGGTTTTATACAAGAATTATCGGGTAGTTTTCACCTGAGATCCAGTGACAGCAAATATCTTATGTATTCTAGGATTTAATTAGGCTACTGTTTAGATGATTTAAACTTTTCTGCGAACTTCCAGTTATTCCGATCTCTTTGCAAAATTATTCAGAGGTTGCCAATGGTAACTGTAAATTTTCTTTCGGATTTTTAATGATTCAAGGTGGTATTTGTGGCAAGATGCTTTTATGGATATTATTTAGAGGGATGGTGGATTCTTTGAGAATAGGCTCCATACGGAGGCCAAATGGTCTAATTGATTTTTCTTTTTGGTCGAGATATTGTCTGTATTTTGGATCAAAAGTGCAGTTATATACTGGGTTAGATGGAGGAGATTTCAGTTTGGTATAATACTGAAGGGCTAATTTTTCACTTCTGATCTGTAGAGGTGCTTCGTGAGCTTCGGCGTATAGGCTGTCAATTGGAGAAGTTCTAAATGCTCCTAATACCAGTCTTAAGCTGTCATGGTGAATAGGGTCAAGTTGTTTCAGATAAGATTTCCTGGCAGATTTATATACGAAAATGCCATTGTCAAGTTGAGAGCGGAGAAGAGTTCTATATAACTTAAACTAGGGTTTGACGGTCAGCTCCCCACTCTGTGTGGGCAATGACTCGCAAAAGTTGTTGGGCACGGGCTGATTTGTTTTTTAGGTATTTTATGTGTGGGATGAATGAAAGTTAACCTCCAACTGAATCAACTCCATAAAACAAAGACACATCCCTGCACCTACCAGGAAAAACATCAAAATATCCTCCAACAGTATCCCGACTACCTATGTATATATACAAATGGCTCTAAAGACAACGATAAAAACAGCATGTGCAGCAGACCTAAACAAAATAATAAAAACAAAAGCTCTTCCAATGGAAAGTTCTATTTTCACAGCTGAGGCCTGTGCAAGAGACTTGGCTCTCGACATTATCTCGAAAGAAAAACACAAAAAACTAATCATATTCTCAGACTCACTCTGTGTCCTATTATCATCAAATAATAAAAAAAATAGAGCACCCATTTATTATCAAACTACTTTGCAGACTACATTCAACATCAAACAAAGAAATCGTTTTTTGTTGGATTCCAAGCCACATTGGGGTGAGAGGAAATCATAGAGCAGACGCGGCAGCGAAATCGGCTTTAGACTTGACTCCCGACGAGTAAAACATCCCATACACTGATCTGAAACCCAAAATAAATAATTTCCTCCATAAAAAATGGCAACAATGCTGGAATAGAAATACCAATAATAAACTATTCCAGGTTAAACCCTTTTTGGGAGAATGGCGCCCAGCTTTCAGAAAATCGCGAATCATTCGATTGCCTATTGGTCACAGCAGACTTACGCAGTCTTTTATACTCAAGCAAGAACAGCAACCACAGTGCTCGACATGCCAAATGTCCTTCACAATGTCCTTCACAATCAAACACGTTCTCTTTGAGTGTAATGTTTTTAATTACACCAGAAAGCACTATTTCCACACAAACACCACGAAGGACTTATTTGAGAACGTCCACATGGATGATGTTTTGTCGTTCTTGAATGAGACCGGGTTTTACCAGAAAATATAGACTTGGTTACAATCCTGAAAACACAACAAATTAATCAACTGAAAGCAAATTATTGCTGAATAGAAATACTATTATGTTTGTGTTAGTAGAAATAATAGTGAGAAATAATAAAAAAACAAACTATCATCACTAGATAAACTAATGTCCTATAGAAATACTTGAAACTATTTACTCATATGCGAGTAAATGAGTTGTTTGGTATTATCAAATTATGTGTTAACAAACCATACATATAATATGTATGAACAGGCTTTGGCATTAAATAACCTACAGAGGTTGATATGCCATTAAACCCAACCAAACAACATGTAAATTTTCTGTCTGGGTAGATTCAAAATTGGAATTTCTTTGATTAAAATATTTTTGGAACAAATTGCTAATTTAGATATTCCTCCACGAAAAAAAAAAAGAAATAAAAAAGGAAAAAAAAAAAAAAGAAATTGTAAAACAATGTTCACGATGAAATTTGAAGATTTTAGGAATGATAGTGAGAAAAAGAATTATGGTAAGAATAATGGTAAGAAAAGGAATTTCCGAAGACATTTTTGAGAATAATGGGATGAATTACTTAACATTAATTTGATCTATATATATATATATATATATATAGTATCTATAGAGTATATATGTTCTGTGCAAAGATCTTTGTTCAGTTTCGGTTTGGTTTCTTTGTTTTATAGCTTAATAATTTTCGTGGGTTATTTAAAGCTAAAGCTATCCTTGTAGAAGAAAAAATAGTGGGAGGATAAGGTAGTTTATACCTTTCTCCAAGGGCATTAGTCTGAAAGGGAATATAATAACACAGCTAGGGTTTGAACTCACTTGTTATGTATTATCAATTTTCAACACTGTGATGAACTGTTTCATCTCTATCTCGTATTATTGCGTATTATCAATTTTCACTTTGATATAATTGGTCCTTATGGCGTTATTTTGTGCTGCATTTAAAAGAGATTCAATTTCTCTCTTCAAGTTTTCTCTTCTTAACCATATCCAGGTAATCTCGTATGCAATCTAGGCAATTTGTTGCTTGAAGTATCCTTACAGTTGTTTTTCTTCTCCCTTTTGTTTTCTAGTTATTGTTATTCTGTTGAATATTATCAATTTTCACTTTGATATAATTGGTCCTTATGGCATTATTTTGTGCTGCATTTAAAAGAGATTCAATTTCTCTCTTCAAGTTTTCTCTTCTTAACCATATCCAGGTAATCTCGTATGCAATCTAGCCAATTTGTTGCTTGAAGTATCCTTACAGTTGTTTTTCTTCTCCCTTTTGTTTTCTAGTTATTGTTATTCTGTTGAATATTATCAATTTTCACTTTGATATAATTGGTCCTTATGGCATTATTTTGTGCTGCATTTAAAAGAGATTCAATTTCTCTCTTCAAGTTTTCTCTTCTTAACCATATCCAGGTAATCTCGTATGCAATCTAGGCAATTTGTTGCTTGAAGTATCCTTACAGTTGTTTTTCTTCTCCCTTTTGTTTTCTAGTTATTGTTATTCTGTTGAATATTATCAATTTTCACTTTGATATAATTGGTCCTTATGGCATTATTTTGTGCTGCATTTAAAAGAGATTCAATTTCTCTCTTCAAGTTTTCTCTTCTTAACCATATCCAGGTAATCTCGTATGCAATCTAGGCAATTTGTTGCTTGAAGTATCCTTACAGTTGTTTTTCTTCTCCCTTTTGTTTTCTAGTTATTGTTATTCTGTTGAATATTATCAATTTTCACTTTGATATAATTGGTCCTTATGGCGTTATTTTGTGCTGCATTTAAAAGAGATTCAATTTCTCTCTTCAAGTTTTCTCTTCTTAACCATATCCAGGTAATCTCGTATGAAATCTAGCCAATTTGTTGCTTGAAGTATCCTTACAGTTGTTTTTCTTCTCCCTTTTGTTTTCTAGTTATTGTTATTCTGTTGAATATAATCAATTTTCACTTTGATATAATTGGTCCTTATGGCATTATTTTGTGCTGCATTTAAAAGAGATTCAATTTCTCTCTTCAAGTTTTCTCTTCTTAACCATATCCAGGTAATCTCGTATGCAATCTAGGCAATTTGTTGCTTGAAGTATCCTTACAGTTGTTTTTCTTCTCCCTTTTGTTTTCTAGTTATTGTTATTCTGTTGAATATTATCAATTTTCACTTTGATATAATTGGTCCTTATGGCATTATTTTGTGCTGCATTTAAAAGAGATTCAATTTCTCTCTTCAAGTTTTCTCTTCTTAACCATATCCAGGTAATCTCGTATGCAATCTAGCCAATTTGTTGCTTGAAGTATCCTTACAGTTGTTTTTCTTCTCCCTTTTGTTTTCTTGTTATTGTTATTCTGTTGAATATTATCAATTTTCACTTTGATATAATTGGTCCTTATGGCATTATTTTGTGCTGCATTTAAAAGAGATTCAATTTCTCTCTTCAAGTTTTCTCTTCTTAACCATATCCAGGTAATCTCGTATGCAATCTAGGCAATTTGTTGCTTGAAGTATCCTTACAGTTGTTTTTCTTCTCCCTTTTGTTTTCTAGTTATTGTTATTCTGTTGAATATTATCAATTTTCACTTTGATATAATTGGTCCTTATGGCATTATTTTGTGCTGCATTTAAAAGAGATTCAATTTCTCTCTTCAAGTTTTCTCTTCTTAACCATATCCAGGTAATCTCGTATGCAATCTAGCCAATTTGTTGCTTGAAGTATCCTTACAGTTGTTTTTCTTCTCCCTTTTGTTTTCTAGTTATTGTTATTCTGTTGAATATTATCAATTTTCACTTTGATATAATTGGTCCTTATGGCGTTATTTTGTGCTGCATTTAAAAGAGATTCAATTTCTCTCTTCAAGTTTTCTCTTCTTAACCATATCCAGGTAATCTCGTATGCAATCTAGGCAATTTGTTGCTTGAAGTATCCTTACAGTTGTTTTTCTTCTCCCTTTTGTTTTCTAGTTATTGTTATTCTGTTGAATATAATCAATTTTCACTTTGATATAATTGGTCCTTATGGCATTATTTTGTGCTGCATTTAAAAGAGATTCAATTTCTCTCTTCAAGTTTTCTCTTCTTAACCATATCCAGGTAATCTCGTATGCAATCTAGCCAATTTGTTGCTTGAAGTATCCTTACAGTTGTTTTTCTTCTCCCTTTTGTTTTCTAGTTATTGTTATTCTGTTGAATATTATCAATTTTCACTTTGATATAATTGGTCCTTATGGCATTATTTTGTGCTGCATTTAAAAGAGATTCAATTTCTCTCTTCAAGTTTTCTCTTCTTAACCATATCCAGGTAATCTCGTATGCAATCTAGCCAATTTGTTGCTTGAAGTATCCTTACAGTTGTTTTTCTTCTCCCTTTTGTTTTCTAGTTATTGTTATTCTGTTGAATATTATCAATTTTCACTTTGATATAATTGGTCCTATGGCATTATTTTGTGCTGCATTTAAAAGAGATTCAATTTCTCTCTTCAAGTTTTCTCTTCTTAACCATATCCAGGTAATCTCGTATGCAATCTAGCCAATTTGTTGCTTGAAGTATCCTTACAGATGTTTTTCTTCTCCCTTTTGTTTTCTAGTTATTGTTATTCTGTTGAATATTATCAATTTTCACTTTGATATAATTGGTCCTTATGGCATTATTTTGTGCTGCATTTAAAAGAGATTCAATTTCTCTCTTCAAGTTTTCTCTTCTTAACCATATCCAGGTAATCTCGTATGCAATCTAGGCAATTTGTTGCTTGAAGTATCCTTACAGTTGTTTTTCTTCTCCCTTTTGTTTTCTAGTTATTGTTATTCTGTTGAATATAATCAATTTTCACTTTGATATAATTGGTCCTTATGGCATTATTTTGTGCTGCATTTAAAAGAGATTCAATTTCTCTCTTCAAGTCTTCCCTTCTTATCCATGTCCTGGTAATCTCGTATGCAATCTCGCCAATTTGTTGCTTGAAGTATCCTTACAGTTGTTTTTCTTCTCACTTTTGTTTTCTAGTTATTGTTGTTACTCCTTCAGCTGACATTGTTGTTACTGCAGTTAGTCTTTCTTTGCTCTTTTTGTATATTTCTTGATTCCTTGAGTTGTTTTATCTTCACTGTCTACAAAGCTGGCGGGTCCTTTTTCCTCTTTTTTTTCTTGACACACATAGCCTGTCTATGTTGTCTCTTGAGTGAAAGGCTATGTGCATCGAAAATTTGTGTAAGTTCCTTCCTTGTCCATTTTAAGAATGATCCAGAGTATCTTACATAGGGGACGGTCCAGGTGTTTATTCCTTTGATAAGATTTATGTTGCTTACTTCGAGAAGTTTTCTTGTTCTTCTGAGTTACTCTTTTCTTATTCTTTCTTTCATTTCCTTTTGTTTGATGATGTTCACTTCCAGTATTCCCAGGTACCTGTAATTCCAATATTCCCAAGTACCTCTATTTCCAAAATTCCTAGGTATGTAATTTTATTTTTTTCTAAGTGTCTTAATGGTTTCTTCATTCGGTAGTTCTATTCTTACCATTGTTTTCCTTTTCCCATTTTTCATTATCGGCGTAGCATATTCTTTAATGTCAAATTCCATTCATATATCCTCGTCATATATTCTTATCGTTTGTATCTGGGTTTCTAGTTATTTTTCGTTTTTTAAAAAAAATATCTTGATGATATTATTACTATTTTTTTTTTCGAGTTTTTCACACCAGCATTAGCCGATGGTTTTTCACTTGAGTTTGTGTGACAGTAAGTCTCCTCAAGTCTCCAGGACTCTTCTCAGTGTTCTGGTCAATCTCAGTAATGCAGTAGTTTGGATGGTCTCTACTCGTCCGCCAACTTCCAAGTACTCCAGTGCCTTTAATAATCGTTTGGTGACTGTTCCATGAGCACTAATTACAATATATATAACCGTTACTTTCATGTTCCACAGTTTTTTCAATTCTCTAGTATGGTCGAGGTATTTATCCTTCTTTTCACTTTCTTTCAATTTTACTTTGTGCTCAGCCGGGACAGCAAAATTCACAATTTTGCAAGTTCTCTTTTTTTTTTGTTGATTATTATAAGGTCTTTTCGTCTGGCTGAGATTAGATGATTATTTCATTATTATTATTTACTAATAATGTTTTTCACATCAGTTTTAGCTGATAGTCTTTCACTGGGGCCTGAGTGACAGCAAGTCTTCTCAAGTCTCCAGGACTCTTCTCAGTATTTTGGCCGAGATTAGGTGATCCGTTTGTATATCAAAGTCCTATAGGAATCTATGTGTGTCATTCTCCGGCACAGCTGTTGGGTTGTGTATATACCATTTATTCGTATGGTGAAATTTCAGCTTCTTGCATATTTCCCAGTGGATCACCGTGCCCACCCAGTCGTGCCGAGTCTTATACTCCTTCTGTGAAAATTTGCTGAAATCACTTCGTCTCTATCACCACATAGCCTACATTTGCTATTTTTTGCGTTTTATCTATTCTCGCTTTGATAAGATTGGTTTTTATAGCGTTGTTTTGTGCTGCTATTATAAGAGATTTTGCTTCTTTTTTAAAGTTTGCTTTTCTTAGCCACGTCTAGGTTTTCTCGTGTGAGATGTTGTTTATTAGTCGTTTTAAACGCCCATAGAGTTGTTTTTCCTTCCATTTTTGTTTCCTAGTTTTTGTCATTCTGTTTTCCATCGTGTTGTCAGTATCGTTTCTGATGGCTGTAATCAGTCCTCGTTCGTGTTTTCTATGTAGTCCTCGAATCTTTGTTTCAATGCGTCAACGCTGTCCTCAATCCTGGCAAGACCTCTTCCTTCCTCCTTTCTTGATACATATAATCTGTCAACGTCGTCTCTGGGATGTAATGTCTTATGCATGGCCATTAATTTTCTGTTCTTTGGTCCTTTTGCTTTAGTTCTTCTCTGGTCCACTTCAAAAGGGTTCCTGAATATCTAACGAGGGTACAGCCTAGGTATTTATTCCTTTGATAAGGTTTCTGCTTGATGTTTTTGTCTCTAGTAGTTTTCTGGTTTTCCAGAGATATTCTTTCTTAATTTTTTCTTTAATCTCCACTTGTTTGATGGTGTCAGTCTCCAAGATGCCCAAGTATTTGCAGGTTTCCTTCTCTCCAAGTGTTGTCTTGGTTTGGTAGTTCCATTCCGTCAGTGAGATGTTGTTTGCCACTTTTCATTACTAACATAGCACATTTTTCTATGCCATATTCCATCCCTATGCCCTGACTGTATATTCTAACTGCGTGTATTAGAGTTTCCAGTTCTTTTTAATTTTTTGCAGATAGTTTGATTTCATCCATGTCCATTAGGTGATTGATTTTTTCCTGCGATCTACTAAGTTTGTATCCTGCTGTGCATTTTCTGAGTATTTGGCCAAGGGGCATCGTGGCAAATATGAATAGTAACAGTAATAGTGCATGTTCTTGAAAAATACTTCTTTAAATCTTTGTTTAAGCAAAGCTTCTTCCTCCCGCAGTCAATTCCACTCTCTAGGTTTTCATGGTTTTCTCGATAAATGTATTACTCCATTTGATATTTTGTACATTTTGAGACAGTTTATTATCCAGCTTTGCGAGACCATGTCATATGCCTTATTGTTGTCAATCCAGGCCATAACTAAATTTTTTCGTCTGGTCTTGCTCTCGTTTAAGATGTGCTGGTCTATGTAAAATAACTCTGCTGTGCTCAAGATCCTTTGCAGCATCCTTTCTGCTCCTCATGGAACAATCCTCGGCTTGTTAGCGAGTAGTAAATCTCTTCCCTTATTTGTGCTGTTAATATTTTCCACATCATCGGTAGGCAAGTTATAGATCTGTAGTTGTTTAGGGCGGTTCCTTTGATTGTGTCCTTCTGGATCAATGTGGTCTTGCCTTTGGTCATCCATTCGGGTACGTGTACTCCTTGTCGGCATCTGTTCATTTCTAGTGAATGGAGGTTAATTTCTTGAACCAGAACCCATGTATTACATCATGGCCTGGCGTTTTCCAGTTTGATATTTTTTTAGTGTCATTTTGAGAAAATTGATGTGCATTTCCGCTTTTGTTCCCTCTTCGAGTTTCTTCTAATTTTCTTGTCATATTGTTTATCCATCGGCCTTTTCATTGTGTTTTTTGGTTGCCATATTTCAGTTCAAAATCGTTTGGTTTCTTCTGCATCCGGTTACTGGTGTGTTTTCTTGTCATCTCCTCCCAGTTGTTGATATAATTTTCTTTCACGTTTTTTTGGAAAGTCATGTTTCGTTTATATTGTTTTACCCTCTATCATTATCTCTTTAATCTGCCTTCTTTCCTCAATACTTTCTGTTTTTTTTTTCTTCCTCAACTTGTACTGTTATCTTTTCCTATTTGTTCCTACATATTCCAGCGTCTTTCTATTGTTTTATCATTTTGGCCTGTTTTCGTAGATTTTTTTATCTGCGTTTCCAGTCGAATTTCCCATCCTGATTTGGATTTTTTCTTCGTACTTTTTGGGTGGATTCGAATTTTTTCACAAACTAATTTCGCCCCTGCATAGATTAGTTCATTAAATTCGTTGATATGTAAGGTTGTACTTGATTTATTTTATTCGTTTCCGTCTTAGCTGATCTCCATTCTATGTTTCTTAATGATGGTAAGGTACTCTTTTCACTGTTCATAATTCTCTTTACATTTTCTAGGTTTACCTTTTGTTCTTTTGATAGTGTTTGTTTTGGGTTGTTTGGTTGTGCGTTATTTGGTTGCTTGTTGTTGTTATTATTATTATTATTATTATTATTATTATTATTATTATTATTATTTCTTGCGAGTTTTTCTCACAAGGGTCATCAGGTCTCAAGGACTCGACAGAATATTCTAACCAATCTCAATAATGCAGTGCTCTGAATGGTCTCAGTTCCTTCAGTCTTTTTTCCAAACCTTTGTGGACTGAACCCAGAGCATCATCATCAGATGTTCTACAGTTCTTTTTAGTTCTCTG
Organism: Sepioteuthis lessoniana; assembly: GCA_963585895.1. Lineage (NCBI taxonomy): Eukaryota > Metazoa > Mollusca > Cephalopoda > Myopsida > Loliginidae > Sepioteuthis > Sepioteuthis lessoniana. The sequence goes on from CAUZXS010004158.1 coordinate 37,692, forward strand.
GCAAGATACAAGTATTTTCCATGGTTTCACTTTCTCTAATTTGAAGTGAAAAATTCACAGATTCAAATTCTATTTTTCTTGTTAATTAACACAAGGTCCAGTCTTCTGGCTGGGATTTAGGGATCCATTTGTATCTCTTACTCTTAGAGAATTTTATGCGTCTCATTTTCTCGGATAGATTCTGGCTGATAATAAATTTTAATTTACTCTTTAAAAATGAAATTGTTCTACATTACTGGCCTAACCAATCACAATAGGGCTATGATTTGGATGGTTTCAGTTTTTCATGGATCTTTTGTTCGCCCAGTCTCTTTTAAAGGCCTTTGTTACCATTCCAAAGACCCCTACTATTTCTGGTTTCATTGTCATCTTTATGTTCTGTTATAGTGACCTATCTAAACGATAATGAACTCTTCCTCCTTCATCAATCCTAACCCAATTCACTCTTGGAGAGACTTCCTCCCAGCAGTCGAACCTGACAGTTTTCAGACGGACACTTCTACCTGCTACTCTAATTTTGAATATATGTTCTGTTATTCAATACAATTGTTCCACCTACTTTCTGTTCTTCCCTGTCTTCTTTCTACTCTCTATCAGGCCACAACGTATTCCATAGCCTTTTAAGCTCTCTGGCTAGGTCAAGGTATTTTTCCATGTTTTCGTTTTCCTTCATTTTTATTATGTAGTCTGTTGAAACGGAGAAGTTAACTCGCTAACCAATTATTTTTTGTTGTTAATTTACAAAAAACCCAGACTTCTGGAAGTGAATGACCCGTCTTTATCTCAAAATCACAGAGAATGTCCTGTGTCTATTTTTTGGGGATAGATTCTTGTCTGTGAATATACCTTTTGCTTGTAACACCAGTTGCTTGCTTATTTCCCAGCGAATTAATTTACCCCATTCAATTGAACACCTGTGACAGATTACTACAGTCACTTATTATGTGGGTGACTATCTAATTTCTATCTTCACCAAGACTACACTTGCTGTTTTCCTGAGTTTTAGATATATATTTTAGCTTTTATTTGATTAGTTCTTCTGACATTTTTTCTTGGTTCATGGCGATCTTTATAACGGGCCTGAAAACCGTGCGACTAGCGTCCACGACTGGAGGCGGGAACGTGAGGACCTAAATTACTACAAAATAACAATTAGAGAAAATTTAATGAGGGATTTCCTTTGGTGAATCAAACAAACAACAATTTTTGTAAAGTATGGTGTAGTAGCTATCGAAAAGGGAGCCTTCGGGTCACCCTCGACTATGGTCGCTAACTTTACTTACTTATATTTGACAATGCTCTCTTTTTATATTAAAAAAAGATACATATCCAAAACTGACATAAAGATTTTTGTCAAAGAATTTCTGCAAGTCTTCAATTTAACAACACCAAACATAATAATAAAAAAAAAAAAAAAAAAAAATCAACTGAAACGTCATATCGATTAGAATTAAAAAATGATCACAATCAATGTCTTTCAAAAAAATTTCCATATTCTAGGAAAATAAAAACTAGTATTATTAAATATTCCCTCTTCTGTGAGATAACGTTTTCTTATAACATAGTTTGTTATATATAAAAGAGAGCTTCTAATATCTTTAGAGACCTTAGTTTCAAGGTCTGGTAAGTTATCAAATGTTTGGCATGTCTTTCCATCCTGTAAATATCCACAGTTTGAAAAATTGTAGCCTGGGTCAAAGTGATCTCAACATTTAGTTTAAGAAGTAGTTGAATTTTTTCAATATGAAAATTTTCAATAACATTTTGAACTGTTATAAAACATGCATCGCCATAGCTTTGCCCTAATTTTCCATATTCACTTTTTAACTAGTCTGTGGTAAATTCACCAAGCATAACAAAATTTAACCCAGAACTTAGCAAATACGTAAAATATCACTTAAATCATTGCAAGTATATTTAATGACTAAATCAGTATCCCTTGTTATTGATTTAATTCTTTTTCTTTAGTTTCCTTCCAGTCTTTTTATCATTTTCAAAATTTCGAAAGAAATATCAGATATTCATTACTTAAATTTGATATATGCAACATTTTTCTTAATGACACCATATATTTCTTTGAGCATTTTCAAAAATTTCAAAACTTTTTCAATTAAATAACCTGTTTCTCCAATATCCTCTCCATTTAATAATGGATGCGTTTGAATTGCTGCAACAGTTTGATCATAAAATACAACAAAAACTTTTAAACAAAGGGAAACTTTTTATCATTCCACAGATTTGGGTTAACTGCCACATTACTTATTTTAGATAGTTTAACAAATTGAGTTTTTCATGTTTGAAAACACCTTTTACAATTTACCATTTTACCATCTTTATGACTTCAGAATAAAACAGTAAGTCGGAAACAGCTTCAGTAATATAATTATTCTGAATATTTTTAAGTAGCTGGACATAATTAAAAAGTAAATACAAGCAATTTTTAGTAAAGTGTCAGTGTCAAAATTAAAAAAAAAACCTTTGAATATCTCCCGGAAAAAAAAACATTGGAATACCTTCAGTAAAAACATTTGACTATCTCCAGTAAAAACATTGGAATACCTCCAGTAAAAACCTTTGAATATCTCCAGTAAAAACATTGGAATACCTTCAGTAAAAACATTTGAATACCTCCAGTAAAAACATTGGAATACCTCCCGTAAAAACATTCAACATATTTGTAAAAAATACACGCTAGTTCTCTAAAAGAAAAGCATAAATTAATGAAAATGTAATTTTATAGTGAATATGATTCTTTTTATGAAGAACATGTAGAAAAATATTAAATCTGAATTAACTTTATGTAACAAATCTTTTAATGATGATATTTGCAAATTTTGTAATGAAAAATATTGTTTTTCCAATAAAGATAAAATATTGTAAATTCAAATAAAATAAATTAACATTCTACTTACTTTAGTATTCTTAAATAATAAAATCAAATTGATTCGAGGGTAAGGAAATAATCATTTCTTTAAAAAAAGATTCAATTTCTTATCCGATTCATACAAACAAAACTTTGCAATGAAAAAATATTGTTTTTCCAATCAACATAAAATATTGTAAATTCAAATGAAATAAATTAACATTCTACTTACTTTAGTATTCTTTGAGGGTAAAAAAAAAATAATTACAAAAAAAAGATTCAGTTTCTTACTCGATTCCAAAGACAAACTTTTGCACGTCCCTGTTACTGCTTAATAGTTGCTCCAATAATAGGACATTGACAAAAAGCAAAGTCAATCAGGGCTCAAGCCCCGGTTCGGGTCCGACCTTCCCCTCCCCTAATCCCCACTATAATCGACCTTCGGGTCATTGTCCTTGTGTCAAGTCTTGTTTGGTGGGAGGAAGAGACAAGAATCGAAAGGACATTGACAAACAGTCAATAGGCCTTCTTAAGATTCATCATCCTCACAATGCATTTGTCTTTATCCCTGCAACTTAAATAAAACAATGAAACAGGAAAAGTTTTAACTTCTTACCATCGAGGAAATCATTTCAGATATTCGTGGCTCCCTTTTCAATAGCTACTACACCGAGGTATTGGGGGGCGCTGCTCCTTTCCCTGGATTGCTCAACTTTACCCTTGATACGTACCTTATATTGCTGAGTGTTAAGCAAGAAGCTATCAAGTACCATTTTTAAAGTCTTTGGTATGACACGACCTGGGATTGAACCCAAGTCTCCTGGACCATTGGTATACACTCTACCCACGGGGCCAATGAGACGAAGTAGCCGCACAAATAAGTGTTTAAGGTTAAAGCTGAAACTCTGATAAAGATTTTAAAAAAAGTATAGTTTGACTTATACTAAGTTTAAACTTAAAGTGTAAAAACGTAAGTATGAACTTTTTTGTGGTACACTGGAAGGTCTTCTGTATTGGAATAATACAAGGCCACATATGTGATAGGAGCATAGATAATAAACAACTCCTGTGTCTGATATAGTCACTATATACTAACCATGAAAAATGACAAATCCCAATCCGAATCAACGTGGGACTTAGGCGACAGATTTAAGTGTCTTGAACGACAACCGCTTCTTTAATAGACGACATTGCACACGAGAAGACGTGGTCATGGCTGCAATCCACAGAGAATTATGTAAGAGAGTGAAATTTCACAATAGTATTATTTGATGAATTAAAAACCAGGATCTGCCCAAGAAAACAAAACGCATAAGATTTTGAGACAGTGTGATACAAACGTATCACCTAATCCAGACCAGACAAATAGATCTACTTTTAATCAACTAGAAGAAAAGAACTTGTCATCAACTGGATTTTGATGTTCCATTGGACCATTGAGTAAGAATAAAAGAAAGGGAAAAAGATACAAAAATCCTTTGATCTTGGCTGAGAGCTAAAAAAACTGTCCAATGAATTCATGTTATCTGTTGTGGGATCATGTCGTATGCATTTGTGTAATCTGTTGTGAGATCATGTCCAATGAATTCATGTTATCTGTTGTGAGATCATGTCGTATGCATTTGTGTAATCTGTTGTGAGATCATGTCCAATGCATTCAAGTTATCTGTTGTGAGATCAAATCATATGCATTCATGAAATCTGTCCATGTCAATGCAAAGTTTTTTTCTTGTCTTGCCTTTTCTCTGTATATTCTGATGAATTATCAATAGATAACTTTTTCCTTTTGTTCTTTTTTTGAGTTAACGATCTTGTACCTCGGCTCTCTTGCAAATTTTCTACCTTAGAGCCAAATATTTTATCTTTATGGCGTTTCATGGAATTTTTTTTGTTACTGTATCTTTTCCTTTCGTCATGCATTCAGGAGTATTTCATCATTCTTTGTAAGTTCACACCAAACGTCTGATTGCCCTATGTGTGTATGTGTATGTGTGTGTGTGTGTGTGTGTGTGTGTGCGTGCTCGAGGGCAGTTGAGCTTGAGATATTCTAACTGCATTTCCCACAATGGTGATACTTCCTTCAAAATGGGGTGTCCTTAGCATGATACTAAACTGTATCTGATTGTGTGAGTGCAGCTCTGAAGCTTAGTTACAATTACTTCTGGTTCACTCTGACCCGGAGTGGCAGTACCTGTTAAAATCCGATCTTAAATAAATTATTAGTATTATACAGGAATAATTGAAACCATATATTTGTGTGCAATTTATTAGTATCTGATAAGAATATCTAAATCATATACGGAGGCGTTCATGCTGTAATGTTTATCGTTGTTGGAAATAGACACAGCGACCCGAGTACAAAACCTGGACGAAGCTGTTTGTATTTCATGTAGCGCTAATACTCTTGGGAAAAGTATGAATCCAATTATTATCCCTCGAGCTATAGGTAAATAGTAGGTCAGACAGGGGTCTTCAACCTTGGTATGGCAACCGATCTAAGAGAAGGAAATATCTGGATTTCCGCTTGTTAAACTCCGCTTAAAAATTGACCACGAGTCACATCCTCCTCGTGATAAAGAATTGGTAAATACATACAATGAAACCATATAATTACGCAAAAATTATTAGTATTAGATAAGGATACTTGAAACTAAACTCTGAGAAGATTAGTCGTATTCGATAGGAATACTTGAAACCATATAATTTTATGTAAATTATTAATATTAGATAAGAATACTTGAAACCATATAATTTTGTGTAAATTATCAATATTAGATAAGAATACTTGAAAGCATATAATTTTGTGTAAATTATTAGTATAAGATAAGAATACTTGAAACCATACAACTGTGCAAATTATTAGTATTAGATAAGAATACTTGAAACCATATAATTACAAATAATTAGTATTAGATAAGAATACTTGAAACCATATAATATTGTGTACATTATTGATATTAGATACGAATACTTGAAACTATACAACTGTGCAAATAATTAGTATTAGATAAGAATACTTGAAGCCATATAATTTTGTGTAAATTATTAATATTAGATAAGAATACTTGAAACCATACAACTGTGCAAATTATTAGTATTAGATAAGAATACTTGAAACCATATAATTACAAATTATTAAAATTAGATAAGAATACTTGAAACCATATGATTTTGTGTAAATTATTGATATTAGATAAGAATACTTGAAACTATACAACTGTGCAAATAATTAGTATTAGATAAGAATACTTGAAGCCATATAATTTTGTGTAAATTATTAATATTAGATAAGAATACTTGAAACCATACAACTGTGCAAATTATTAGTATTAGATAAGAATACTTGAAACCATATAATTACAAATTATTAGTATTAGATAAGAATACTTGAAACCATATGATTTTGTGTAAATTATTGATATTAGATAAGAATACTTGAAACTATACAACTGTGCAAATTATTAGTATAGATAAGAATACTTGAAGCCATATAACTTCCAATTATTAGTATTAGATAAAAATACTTGAAACCAGATAACTGCAAATTATTAGTATTAGATAAGAATACTTGAAACCATATAAGTGTACAAATTATTAGTATTAGTTAAGAATACTTGAAACCGTATAACTACAAATTTTTAGTATTAGATAAGAATACTTGAAACCAGATAACTGCAAATTATTAGTATTAGATAAGAATACTTGAAACCATATAAGTGTACAAATTATTAGTATTAGTTAAGAATACTTGAAACCGTATAACTACAAATTTTTAGTATTAGATAAGAATACTTGAAACCATATAAGTGTACAAATTATTAGTATTAGATAAGAATACTTGAAACCACATAACTACAAATTATTAGTATTTGATAAGAATACTTGAAACCATATAACTACAAATTATTAGTATTTGATAAGAATACTTGAAACCAAATAAGTGTACAAATTATTAGTATTAGAAAGAAATTCTTGAAACCATATAACTGTAGAGATTTTTAGTATTAGATTGGAATGTTTGGATACTTCAGGTATTTCCATCTATCACCTACTAACCATCTGATAAGTGAATTATTACGTTAATTATAATCATTTTGATTCACTGAGAAAGTTAGATTAAGGTGGAAGTTTTGTTATTATACCGCAAAAATATCAGCTATCATGATTCTGTTGGTTGTGATATCTGTGTTAAAGTCCACAAGAACTCAGTAATTATGAGTACTTAGTGTCGTGTATTGGTTTGCTAACTAGGGTAAAAATACTGTTTATGAGTTTGATTCTTACTGGGTGTTCCATAACTTTTTTCTTGTGCCAAACTAAGCTAAGCTAAAAAAAAAACGCTTCGAATTCAAAATCACCTAGCGTAGTGTAATGATTTGCAGGTAAGCATAACAAGCCATTGTCAGTGAATTCGATACTTACTAGGCGCCGTCTAATTCTGGACTTGCGTCAAACTAGTTAAGTAAATTATTACTTTGTAAGTTTTAACTGAACCTCGATTGATTACTAACTTTCTAAGTCACCGCTTTATGATTAATCTTTAGCAACAAGGTCACTGTAGAACAGGAGAAGTATCATTAATGTTTGATTCTGAATATTCGGGGATCTGTATTCGATATTAATCTTATGAAATTCCATTTACCAAGTAATTGCAAGGAAATATGTCACTTGAATAACATCCAATGTTATTATGAATAACATTTTCATAGAACACACGCGCAAAGACCATATAAAATAACATACACTCACTGAAAAATTCCTTCTTTTTGATTAAATACTTTTCACGTTAAATCACTAAAACTCATCTCTATTTCTCTCTTTCATTTGAGCTCTTTCCCTCTCTATTTCTTCCTCCCTTTCTCCACCTCCCACTTCTCTCTCTCTCTCTCTCTTTCCATCTCTCTCCCCTCCTCTCTCTCTCTCATTTTTCTGTTCATTTTCATTACACCAACTCTACTGACTAAACTATCAAACTTATTCACAATTTGACATGGGATCTTTTCCTTTACAGCTAACAGTTTTATTTTCATTGTTTATTGGCATTATTTGTAATTTGAAGATATCATTTTAGGTTTATATTCCATGTTTAGTTGCATATCAACCTTCATGGGTTTATTTAATGCCAAAATCATCTTTGTAGAAGAACAGTAGCGGTAATATTTAACCCATATCTGAGAGGATAGAGGTTCATACTATTCCTTGTTTAATGGCATATCAACCTTCGTGGATTATTTAGATCCACAATCATCCTTGTAGAAGAACAGTAGTGGTAGTATTTGATTGATATCTGAGAGGATAAAGAGGTTCATACTATTCTTTGTTAATGGCATATCAACCTTCGTGGATTATTTAGATCCACAATCATCCTTGTAGAAGAACAGTAGTGGTAGTATTTGATTGATATCTGAGAGGATAAAGAGGTTCATACTATTCTTTGTTAATGGCATATCAACCTTCGTGGATTATTTAGATCCACAATCATCCTTGTAGAAGAACAGTAGTGGTAGTATTTGATTGATATCTGAGAGGATAAAGAGGTTCATACTATTCTTTGTTAATGGCATATCAACCTTCGTGGATTATTTAGAACCAAAGCCGTCTTTGTAGAAGAATAATTGTGGTAATATATAACCCACAGCTAAGAGGATAAAGGAGTTCTTACTTTTCTTGGTTTAATGGCATATCAAACTTCCCGGATTATTTAATGCCAAATCATCCTTGTAGAAGAACAATCGGGGTACTATTAAACCCATTATTGGAAGGATAAATGGGTCATACCTCTCCCAGGTGGGATCCATCCAAAAGTGAATCCAATAGCGCAACTAGAATTCGAACTCGCTTACTATGATTTTGCAGTCCAGAACGTTAACCACTACACCATTGGGATTCCCTCCTGCCCTTTCCTGTTTTTGGTGTGTATTTTACTTTCAATTTGAAGATGACAATTTGTATTTTAGGTTTATTTTCCTTGTTTAATGGCATATCAACCCTCATAGGTTATTTAGTGACAAATACATCCTTTTTAGGAGTAGAGTAGTGGAACTATTTAACCCATAGCTGGAGGGATTGATGGTTCATTCCTTTCCGATGTGTAGTTGTCCGAAAGTGAATGTATTAGCATGACGTGAGTTTGAACTAACTTCGCCACAGGGACTCACCCGCCGTGTTTCACATTGGTTGTTTCCTTTGGAATTGCATGTAACACACCCGACAACAACAGCAAATTTACAATTCCAATAAAGTTAGGTTCCTGATTCAAATTTAGTAAGGAATATGCCGCATTACAGTGGCATTTAAATTAACGCATTTTACCAGAAAAGTCCAAACTCATCAACATTTCAGCTTTTGTTGAAAAATAAAACTATGTTAAGTAGTAATTTACAAAGCTTTTTGCTTCGATGTGGCACAAAGCCGAACGAATGGGGCGCCGAATGAGACTCGAACTCACTCGTGTAGGTTTGCTTGTCTAGCTTGCTAACCGTTACACCACCAGAGGTGCCCTAGTAATTTACCAAGTTCTTTTGCTTCGATGTGGCTCAAGTCCGAATGAATGGGGCGTCCAAAAACTATGTTAAGTGTGTTTTAAGCACTACGTCAGGGATAATTTAAAGCTTTATTTCTTTGCTAATTCTTGGAATTATCCACTTTTTGAGGGAGGGCATTGTAATGTATACATGCTATTCTATTAGAAACAATAGTATAATCAATGTTCTCAATTTTGTCGAAAAACAACTTTTTGAAGAAATCTAGTCCGGGATATTTCGAAGGATCATTTTTCAGTTAATTCTTTGAATTGCCTATTTTCTTTAACAGCATCTTACTCTATGTATAGATTTTCTACGAGATTAAACCAAAATCATCAACATTTTAACATTTGTCAAAAATTTATACAATATAAAGGGTGTTTTAGCAATTCTGGCCCAGCGGTTAGAGTGTTCGCCAATGGCCCGGGAGACCTGGGTTCAATCCCAGGTCGAGTCATACCAAAGACTTTAAAAATGGTACTTGATACCACCTTGCTTAACACTCAGCATTATAAGGTACGGTTCAAGGGTAAAGTGGAGCAATCCTGGGAATGGAGTAGCGCCCTCCCCTACACCTTGGTGTAGTAGCTTTCGAAAAGGGAGCCTTCGGGTCACCCTCGACTATGGTCGCTAACTTACTTAGCAATTCTTTAAAAATTGTTTAAAGCCTTATTTTCCCGTGGTTTGGTTTGGCTTCTTTGTTTTAATGGCATATCAACCTTTTGTAGGTTATTTAATGCCAAAGCCATTCTCCTAGAAGAACTGTAGTGGTACTATTTAACCCATAACTGGGAGGATAAGGGGGTTCATACCTTTCCCAAGGGTATTTTCCCAAAAGTGAATGTAATAGCGCGACTGAAGTACGAACTCGCTTACTACGATTCCGCAGTCAATCGCTTTAACCATTACACCACGTGAACACCCCCAACAGTAGTGGTACTATTTTACCCATAGCTGGGAGGATAAGGGGGTTCATACTTTTCCCAAGAGTATTTGCCCGAAAGTGAACGTAATAGCACGACTAGAGTACGAACTCGCTTACTACGATTCCGCAGTCCATCGCTTTAACCATTACACCACGAGGACACCCCCAACAGTAGTGGTACTATTTAACCCGTAGCTGGGAGGATAAGGGGGTTCATACTTTTCCCAAGAGTATTTGCCCGAAAGTGAACGTGAAAGCGCGACTGGAGTACAAACTCGCTTACTACGATTCCGTAGTCCATCGCTTTAACCATTACACCACGAGGACACCCCCTTATTTTTCTGTCTATTCGTTGAAGTGGCAACTTTCTTTCGTGGCATTGTAAAATGCGGATCCTATTCTACCAGAAACCACTATAAAATCAACATCTTAATTTGGTCGAAAACATTTACTGTCATAATTGTTTAAAGAACCACGTCAAGGATGTTTATTATTCATGATTTTATACATCTTTTACTTTATATGCGTGTCATCAAAATCTTTAACACATGGTGTATTTGAATAAATTTTCGATTACAGTGTCTCCCCTATAAATTTTCCTAAATGTTAATTTTCTTCTCAAGCAAATATACAAGAATTTTATTATTTCTAAAGGAGTATTAAACAAGCACAACGAATATCATTAGGTATTACAGTATGTATTTACCCAACCCTTACACCACAAGTGGAATGTGACACAAGGTCAGTTTCTAAGCGGTATAAAGCTTGTTATCTTTATTCTCCCGGTCTGGTTGTCTAAACAAGGTCAAAGAGTCCAGTCTATCCTACTATTTATAAATATATGCAGTTTACAAAACCCTCCGTACGAACAGGATGTGATGCTAGGTCAATTTTTAAAGCGGAATTTTGCAGGTTCTAATTCAGAGTTTTCCTTCTCCTAGACAGGTTGCCGTACCAAGGTTAAAGGACCTAGTTTTCTCTACTATTTACCCATAACAGGAGGGAGAATATCTGGATGTAGACCTTTCTCTAGGGTATTAGTACTATGTGAAATGTAAACACCCACATCATGGATTTGATTTGCCGTATCCATTTTGTACGACGACAACCATTTCATCATGAACACCTACTATTTACTCATAACCTTGGGAAGAACTGACTGATATCACTGTTACATTCATATTCCATGACCTTTTTAAGCTCTCTGGCAAGGTTCTGGTATTTATCTAGTTTTCTGCATTCCTTTACATTTATTCTGTGATTTGCTTGGATGGATGCACCACATGGATGCTAACAAAAAGTCATCATCATCATCATGTCTCGCTTCCAGCACGGATCTCCCTGACCCTCTCTCGCATTCCGTCTCTTTCGTCCATCGCTCCCGAGAGGTGTTCAAGGCTATATCCTGTATCGGAACAGAGCTGTTGTATATAGGTTCCAGCTGGCCGTCTTGCCTTTGCTCATCCATATGAAGGGGTCCACCGGAGTATATCGCTTATGAGTTCGTCTTTACTTCTCCAGTAATGTCCCGCATGTCTGGTTCGTCTAACTTGGATAGTTTTCGTGATAGGTGGTAGGTGGCCATACAGTTACAGTTTTATGGGGTGTTGCCTCCTGGACTTGTTAACTATTGCTTGCTGCATTCTTGAGTAATTGCTGTAAAACTTTTTCTCCATCCGTTTTGTTAGCACCCATGTAGTATATCCGTATAGCAGTATCGACACGACCACTGCTTGGAAAAAGGTGTGTTTTATTTTATCGGTCAAGTTTGACTTCCATATGACCGATAGCCAACCAATAGCTATCCGTGCCTTTGCAAACCGCGTATTGATGTCTTTCTCGGTAGATGAGACACTGCTTCCGAGGTAGGTGAACTTGTCCACTAGTTTCAAAGGCCCACCCAAAGAGGCGACATCTCCACACTAAAGCTTGAAAAAGAAAGTCAATTAATTGACAAGGTCTTTTCTTTTTGTTGACTAAAAGTAAATCTTGTCAGGACTGAGCAATGCATTTTCATCTCAAAATCCCAGATTGTTTTGTAAATCTCTTTTTCCAATATGGATTCTAGTCAATACATATATTTGTAGGATCAAAATTTTCCTCAAATTTTAGAAAGGTTCCCTAGATCTCCTGAGTTCTGGATTCTTCTAAGTATCCTTGCTGATTTTAGTGCCGTGGATTGGATGATGTCAGTTATTCCTCTGTTCTCAAGTTTCCCTTGGCTCTTTTCCATGTTCTTGGAGACCCTTTCAAGGATTGCAACAATAATTCCTATCTTCGTCACTTGCATATTCCATTGGTTTTTCAGCTCTCTAGCAAGATCCAGTCTATCTTTTATCTTTTACTCTATAATGGAAAATCCGGATGGTGACATGTTCTTTTCTTCTTACTAATTAAAACTAGTTCCGATCTTCTGGTCTGGATTAGGGGAACCGTTTGTGTCTGAAAGTCCTCGAGAATTTTATGGATCTTATTTTCTTAGTCAGATTCTGATTTATACACGTACCTTCGGTGAGCATGGTCGAATTTTAATTTTAATTCCCTGTGGATCTCCTTTCTTAACCAATCATTCTTACTCTTGTATTTTTTGTGCTAGTTTGTTACATTAGCTTAGTATGTGATACATGGTTTCATCTCTGTCATCACACCACTCTGTCAGCTGGAGTTGTAATTGCACCGACTGTATCTCAGCACAGGAATAAGATCCCCAACGAGTGTCCTGGATTTTAATACATTAACAGAAATAAGACAAAAGAAAGATTGTCCCTGTCTGTAACACTACTGTCTTGCCTAGAACAATAAGAGAACTGGTTTGAAACAAGAGAGTTTCAGCCAAGCTATTACTGAAGTCTTTCTCTCGCTTATGTCCTCCTCTCCAAGAAGTCCACCGACTGATGTTTTCCTTAACAGCATTTATACTATCAGGAACCTTGCTATTTTCGTTTCCTGGCGATCGGTGTTCAAACGCTAGTGTCTCACTTTATTCTTATAAGACAGGTGGATATGCAATTAAACCAAGTAAACTTACATAACATCAATCACTGCATAATATAAACTTGCTGTTTTGTTGCGTGTTATCAATTTTTACTTTGATATACTTAATCGTAACGACATTATTTTGTATTGCAATAAGTAGAGATTCAGTTTCTCTTTTTAGGTTTCCCCTTCGTATCCATGTCTAGTTAATCTCATGAATAATTTCCTTGCTTTGTTTTTTGATGTATCAGTAATATTTAAAAAAAAATTTGTTTTCTGTTTTTGTCCGTTCGTTGTTTTTCTATTTGTCCTTTAGTTAATTCTGTTGATATGGATGATGTTGGCTGCTATTATCATAATGTATATGAATATGTACATTAAGTATATTTTCAAATATAACATGTTTTTTTGCTTATTACGTTGACTTTCGGACTTATACCCATGGGAAAGATATGAACTCTCTTATCTCAGTCAGCTAGGGATTAAATACTATCACTACTGTTGGGGAGAGTCCAAGTGACATAGTGGCAAAAGTGCTGGACTGCAACATCGAAGTAAGTGTGTTCGAAATCCAGTTGCGCTATTACGTTGACTTTTGGACTAATTACCTTGGGTTCTACAAGTATGGATTTGGCATTGAATAATCCCCGAAGGTTGATATACCGTTAAACATAAAACTCAACCATAATTATCCATACCGTGATATCTTCCTGGATTATTATACTCTAGTTACTTACTGGATTGTTCCAGAAAGTATTACACATATACTCGCAAGTATTAATAATTTATTAATTAGTACTTTACAAACTTTATAAGGCTGTTGTCACGAGTGTGTAGGCGGAAGCAAGAGACCCCAACCCTGAAAATATATCCCCCAACCCAAAAATCAACACCTCCTCGAAATGAGATCTAAACAATGATTCCTTAGTAACTAAACATTGTGCCGTAAAAGTTGCCGACTGTAGTCGAGGACGACCAGAAGGCTCCCTTTCCAATAGCTACAACACCGAGGTATAAGGGAGGGCACTACTCCTTTCCCTGGATTGCTCAACTTTACCCTTGATAAGTACCTTATTGTTGGGCATCACCCACCTTTTTCGACACAATGAACTAGTCCATCTGCCATATATAGCAGTAGCTACTAATACCAGGGCAGACTAGAAAGTGAAGATCAGCTTCTTATAGGAATAGTATTAGAGCGTTGGAGACTGGAGATTGCACTAGATCACCTTACTTGCTACCGTAATAACGGAAGCCAATACTATCGTTGGACTATATCTTTATTCTGTATTCACTAATCCTATGTTCTTGTCTACTAATAGTCTCTCTATTGTATATACTTTTTCCTGAGAATATATCTCTATTTCCTCTCATATCGTGGTTTGTCCTTTATTTAATATTACAAGCGTTCACTAACCAGAACGCAACACTTATATTGCTGAGTGTTAAGCAAGAAGGTATCAAGTACCATTTTAAAAGTCTTTGGTATGATGCGACCTAGGATTGAACCCAGGTTTCCCGGACAATTGGCGAACATTCTACCCACGAGATCAATGAGCCGGTAAGTAACTACTAGATACACCCGGGACATAACATATAACTCACACAACTCGCAACACCCTAATGACACTTGTGTCAACTTAATAAATGTAAATTACTTTGTAAGTATGAGTTAATTAATCTTTTATACGCATTAATATACACCGGGATACATTTGGGTTATTATTTGTGAGGATTGAGCAAACCGGGTTCAAATCCTGTTTTAGGCTTTTTGCCTTTCACTTCGTGCTAATGCCTTTGGAAAACGTATGAATCTATTCATTATCCCTCAACTGTGTGAAAATATTAAAATAGGTTGGGTGTTCAAGGATTCGAGAAGAAAAACTATTTAGATGGTCAAAAATACAGTGAAACTTTTGCTTTTGATATTCATCAAAAACTTTCTGTATAAAAAGTTTTCAGTCTAAAAATCTAGTCAAACGTTTGTTTTTAATATCTGAGATGTTTTCTGTCAAAAACTTTCTGTATACAATGTTTTCGGTCTAAAAATCTAGTCAAACTTTTGATTTTAATATCTGAGATGTTTTCTTTCAAAAACTTTCTGTATAAAATGCTTTCAGTCTAAAAATCTAGTCAAACTTTAGTTTTTAATGTCTGAGATGTTTTGTCAAAAACTTTCTGTATAAAATGTTTTCAGTCTAAAAATCTAGTCAAACTTTTGTTTTTAATATCTGATATGCTTCCTGTCAAAAACTTTCTGTATAAAATGCTTTCAGTCTAAAAATATAGTAAAACCATTTTTTTTATATCCGAGATGCTTTCTGACCAGAGTACAGAGATAAAAAAAATCTAATAAAAAAAAAAACTTTATAGAAAATCTACAAAATACTCAAATTCAAATATTGTACACAATCATTATGTGATGTCATACTTTGTTGCATGAATTATTTGCATTGAAGAATAGACACCGATTCTTAAATAAGTCATCATCATCTCGTCGTGCTGCTTGCATATATTTCCTGGAATCTCTCTCGCCATTCGTCCCTATCAGCCATCGCTTCCGATCAGTCCTCCAGACTATATTCTGTGTCTGTACAGAGTTGTTCTAGATAAGATCTTATTAATCGGCAAACACTTCTACATCCGTGTGAAGGGTCCATTGGAGAAAGTCCCTTCTGAGTTTGTCCTTACTTCTTCAGCTGTGTCCCGCATGACTTGTTCGTCTTATTTGGATGGTTTTAGAGATGTGAGGTAGGTAGTCGTACAGCTGCTGTTTTGTGGGATGCTACTTCCAGGTTTTTTTCAATATAGCTTGTAGCATTCTTGTGTAGTTCCCGTCTAGCTTTTCCTCAATACGCTTAGTCTGCGTCCATGTGGTACATCCATAGAATAGAATTGCTTCAATCACTGTTTGGAAGAAATTGCTTTTTTATTTTATCGGATTGGTCAGATTTCCACCTGATCGATAACCTATCGACAGCAGTCCACGCCTTTGCTAGTTCCATATTGATGTCATTTTCGGTAGATGAGACGCTACTTCCGGGGTAGTTGAACTTGTCTTGTCCACTAGTTTCAAATAATCACCATTTAGTGTGGAAATGTCTCCTTTTTGATAAAAACATATGTATTCTGTTTTGTCCGCATTCACAGGGAAGCCAATCTCACCTGCTACATGCTCCAGACTATGCAGCAGGGATTCGGCTTGAGTTGGTGTATTTGCAAGAAGCGTTATATTATCTGCGTTGTCTGCGTCTGTAATAATTTAAGCGGGGTATCGTCTACTTTTTACCAATTTTAGTATAAAACCATTTTCTTCACCAACGATATTAGTGTTATGTGAAAGACAAACAACCTCATTCAGGATTTGAAATTTGATTACCAAGATAACCAATACGCAGGGGAAGTGTCACATGCTAAATTGCAACATTTGTAGTAGGCGAGTTCGAAGTACAATTGCACGATTACATGGCTTTGGCATTAAATAACCCATAAAGGTTGTTATACCATTGAAAACAAAGAAATAAAACCAAATCTTATCACACAACTATGGGTTAAATAGTACCACAATGGTCCTTTTACAGGGATGGCTTTGGCATTAAATAGCCCATAAAGGTTGATATGCCATTGAAAACAAAAAAACAAGCAACAAATCTTATCCCACAACTATGGGTTAAATAGTACCAAAACTGTCCTTCTACAAGGATAGCTTTGGCATTAAATAGCCCATAATTGTTGATATGCCATTGAAAACAAAGAAACAAACAACAAATCTTATCCCACAACTATGGGTTAAATAGTACCAAAACTGTCCTTCTACAAGGATAGCTTTGGCATTAAATAGCCCATAAAGGTTGATATGCCATTGAAAACAAAGAAACAAACCCAAATCTCATCCCACAACTATGGGTTGAATAGTACCAAAACTGTCCTTCTACAAGGATGGCTTTGGCATTAAATAGCCCATAATTGTTGATATGCCATTGAAAACAAAGAAACAAAAACCAAATCTCATCCCACAACTATGGGTTAAATAGTACCACAACTGTTCTTCTACAAGGATAGCTTTGGCATTAAATAACCATTAATATGCCATTAAATAACCATTAATATACCATTAAATAACCATTAATATGCCATTAAATAAGGAAACCAAACCAAACCAAACCAAACCAATCTATTTTAATACTTTTCTGTTTGTTTGTCTGTCCCTCCAGGATTCGACTCAAAATCGTTTTTCAAAGCGAAGACCATCCTGCATTTGTACTGAAAAAAGTTATATGGAAAACAAGCAGTTGTCCACACAGCTACCCATATTGTCTATGGAATAAATATGGTCTCTATGGATTCGATTCTTCCCCTGATTTTGAATTCCTCCAGTCTCCTTTGGAAACCTTTGGGGACCGTTCTAAGCGCACCAAATACTATTGATCCTATTTACCCCCCCACAACTCGGGCAGGATATGACATAAGCGGAGTTTAACAGGTTTGAATTCAGAGTTTTCCTTCTCCTAGACTAGTTGCCACACAAAGGTTGAAGAAACAGTCTGCCCTACTATCTACCCATAGCTGGAGGGAGAATAATAGGATTCATACCTTTCCCAAGGATATTAGTGCTATGTGAAATGCAATCAGCCTCGTCCAGGATTTGAACTCGTGTCGCCGTGTCCATTTCCTACGACGATAACCATTACTCCACGGGCACCACCAAATACTATTGAAAATGCCACAGCAAAATCAATGTGATGACATTTTTTTCTTGCTAATTAACATTCTGTGTGGGCTTCTGATCCAGGACGGATTCTGATTTGGGTAAGTATCATTTGTTTTTTTTGTAAAAAATATTAATCTCTTACACTTTTCCGAGTCGATCACTTTTCCCAATCAGTCGTGCCTATTCGTTTAAGAATTTTCACATCAGCATTAGCAGATGTTCTTCTACTGAATTCTCCAGGACTCTTCTTAGTATTTTGACCGACCTTAATAATGTAGTAGTTTGGATGGCCTCCACTCGTCCTCTTATTTCCAAGTCCTCCAGTGTTTTGGTGATTGTACCGAGGCACCAACCACAATTAGTATCAACGTCACTTTCATGTTCCATAGTTTTTTCAATTCTCTAGCAAGGTCAAGGTATTTTTCTCTCTTTCCCCTTTTTTAAAATTTTAGTCTGTGGTCTACCGGGACGGCCAAGTCCATCATTAGGCAGGTTCTCTTTTTTTTTTTTATTGATTATTATTATTATTATTATTATTTGTGGCAGTTTTTTTACAGTTATAAAAGCTACATTAGCCGTGGTGAGATTACTATCAAGATAGGATATGCGCGGAGTCAATACATAAAGTCATAAGTGTATTTTAGAATGAATGACAAACTGCTTGCCTTATGATACGTTTGTTCTCTACCTAACTCTATGCTAAAATTGTTCCATTTATCATCGCTTATCTAATTCTTTGAATGAGCCAGCCCTGTTCTTCTATCAAAGGAAGATCACAAAAAAGGGACCCAACATAAAAAATAAATAAAAGGAAGCGAAAAAAAAAAAGTACCAACAACAAAAATCTCTGACTCAGTTAGGAACTTTCCCGTGTCCGGCCGTTTGTATAGTCGATAATACACATACACACGCATATACCCGCGCACATGTATCGGGTAGGGTTAAAAAAAAAATTCTTTCCAATATCGACTTTATCCGCCCTTCTCTTAAACGTATTTTGTTTTGTCCCGTTCATTACTCTCCCCTTCTATCGTTATTATCCAGCTCGAAGTTTTCGCCTTTATCCAACAACTCTCTCCAACTTGGTTAGATTCACATCTGACATTCACGCATGCTTTACCTGTCCCGGTGTTTTACCTTTGAAAAAAAAAAAAAAAAAAAAAAGAAAAAAAAAAAGAAAGAAAAACCAAAACAAAACATAAACAACAGCAAAAACTACAACAAAAAGCAAACAAATAAAAAAAAAGAAGCAAAACCAAAACAAAACATAAACAACAGCAAAAACTACAACAAAAAGCAAGCAAATAAAAAAAAAGAAAAAAAAATCACCAGCACATACACACTTCGTTTGGGTTTGTTTTTGCCTTCTTTTTAAATATCTCTCTACGCATTGCCTTATATCTTTTTCTTTCTCATTTTCTTTTGCCCTCTATATATCTCTTTCCACAGTCAGATAGAAGCGATTATTTTATAAGGGTACCCACCCTTTTTGCTCCTTACCGTCTGCCTTTTATTATTTTAACCGAAGTAAATTTTCTCTCATCGCATCGTCTTTTGATCTAATGTCACCTTAGTGTCTGTATTTAACCACCTCAAACCGGGGGTTGAATGTGACACACGGTTAGTTTAACGTGAGTGCTAACACGCAAGCGCAAAAAGAGAAATAGTTTCTTGGTCCTTGTTATCACTATCATGTGAATGTCGGACTAGACTGACTCCTACTTTGGCGCAAATGAGGAAGGTACGGGAATTCTCAGAGTCATGTTCACCTCTTTTATTTCACGCATCAAACTCAAATGCAATTGGCCAGTTGGCCGGGGTAGTTGGTTGGCTGTAGAACACATCGACAGCATCTTTGCAGAAGGATAAGATTTCCCCCACCCCAACAAGTGTCCTGTTATGACACTAAACAATCTGATGGTGATGCTTCAGTAATGCTGGTGCCTTGAGAAATGCGAAGTACTCCTTCATTGGCATCGCTCCCAGGTCCAATCTGGTTCGGAGTGGTAGTACCTGATAGAATCCTACCTATGGGTTAAATAGAACTGCTTGACATTCAAACTGTTTACTTTGACATTTAAACTGAGAGTAAACAAATGACTAACAGTGTAATGGTTATCGTCGTAGGAAATGGACACGGCGACACGAGTTCAAATCCTGGACGAGGCTGATTGCATTTCACATAGCACTAATACCCTTGGGAAATGTATGAATCCAATTATTCTCCCTCCAGCTATGGGTAAATAGTAGAGTAGACTGTTTCTTCAGCCTTGGCTAGGCAACTAGTCCACGAGAAGGAAAAACCCTGAATTCAAACCTTTTAAACCACACTTAAAAATTGACCTTGTGTCATATCCTGCCCGAGTGTAGGGGCTGGTAAATATGGTAAACAAATGACTAATGCTAAACTGAATTGTTTGAAAGAGAATTGTTTAATCCTTTAAATGTGTAAACAAATAACTGTTTAATTGAATCTTTAGTGTTAAATAGCAATGCTTGAAAACATTTAATTGTGAGAATTAATTTTTATTTATTGCGGACTTTTTGTTCTCATCTTGGTAGTTTTTGTGTTGTTTCTTCTTTCACTACGTTTCGGCCAAATTTCATCTCTAGCCTTCTTAAGGTGATTTACCGCGACCTCGGATAGGAATGCTGAGGCTTGTAACTGTATCCGAGGTCGTGGTAAATCACCTGAAGAAGGCCAGAGGTGAAATTTGGCCGAAACGTAGTGAAAGAAGAAACAACACAAAAACAACCAAGATGAGAATAAAAAGTCCGCAATAAATAAAAATTAATTCTCAGATTAAGAAGCCTCATCTCAAAATGATTCCAATTAAAAGACAGCATTTAACTGTGTGCAAACAAATGATTAATAGAAAATAGAATCATTCCCATTAGATAGAAATAAGTGAAACCATTTAATGGTGAACCTAAAATAAACTCAGACTCGTTTAAAAATGTTATCAACAAAATGTGTTTACAAATCATATATTTAATATATATGTATAAAAAAAGATTTGGCATTAAAAAATTTACAATGGTTTATATGCCATAAAACTAAACCAGACCAAATCAAACTAAACACAAATAAAATCGTTAATAATTCAACTTACACAATGCTGAAATATAACACAAGGGTGGCTAAAAATGAATGGTCAGTAGGAAGCAAGGTTAAAAATATTTCAATTTCACCGGCATTCCCTTTAAAGGGTCACATTAGGCGCCGGGCAAGACCAGAAAAAGTGAGTCGTCTTTCCACTGTCAGATCATAAATATTTTCTAAGTACACCCAATCAACTTATTCTTCCTGTCTTTTATTACATTTTTATGACACAGATTTTGTCCTTGGATGATCTGTATTATTCCTAATGTTGAAAATGGCCATTATTCTCTCCAAATTTTTTTTAGTGACCTGGATGACAACACTATGTAAGACATAATTTGAATTATTTATTAATCATCTGTATTGTAAAAGTTCAAAAAATTTCCATTATTCTGAGAAGGTTTGCTTTTTGTTTTGTATAATAATATTCAGAAATTAATTTATTTTTTAATCTAAAAACGGGCAGATTTTTACATCGTCATTCACATAAGGTAAGAATAGAACAATACATGAAACAAAATGTTCTTGTTTTTATACAAGAGTTATCAGAAAAAATTAACAAAAGTGTTCAAGAAAATTCTTTATCTATAACACAGAACTGAATCTATCTGAAATGTTTTAAAAATGGGTATACCTGAAATTTTAATTACCCAGTATTGGTTTGGCTGAGATCGGCAACGTTGGTACTATTGACCGTATTTGTCGTTCGTCCTACCGACCGGATGGGTGTAGCACAAGGCTTTTTTAGGTGGGTCCGGCGCAGGGCCGTAGCCAAGAAACGCACAGCAGTTCCAAAAATGTCTCGGGCCCAGGCGGCATTCCCCTAAAAAGAGGCGCCTCAGGCGCCATGCGATAAACCTAGCCCCTCCGAAGAAGGTCAGAGCCTGAAGGGATGACCCTCAGAAGCTTGAGGATGACGGTCTTGGCGCGCCAAATATTAATGCCAGCCTACCGGAATTCATGTAAAACGGCCTTGACCAACTGACAGCAGAACCAGGACACACTCGGTGAGATCTATATATCGACAAACACGGCCGACCAAGGTGTGTCCTTTGCCAAATTTTTCTCTGTTCTGCTGCTGACTACCGCTTATATTTCTTCTATATGTGCTTTGTATGGTCACATTTGCTAAGCACGTGCGTGCGCGTGTGTGTGTGTGCAAAATATGCATATCTATTAGCCGGTGGTGTCACTTCATTAAAACGTCCGTTAATAACATTTTTACAGCTACCACACACCCTGGTAACGGAAAGAGCTGTTTAAAGAGAAAAATAGGTCTTTTCAATTTACTATTGGCATAAGTAATTAGAAATTAACACTTTTTGATCTAGAATTTAGAAGAAAATAAAAAAAGAAAAAAATTTGTTACATAGTTTTATTGAATCCGAAGTAAGTTTTGTTTTTCTTGATTAACTTTGGATTGAATGTCACTTAAATGTCTAACATATTTAGGGTGTTGACAATACAAACTTTGCGAACAGACAATAGGTTGGATATTAAATCAATACTTGGATATTTACAAATATAATCATCAAACTGATCCGTAGATAAAAAGCAATTGCTTTAATGAATTTTAAATTAAGAATTTTTCTTTTATTAGATAGAATGTTGATAAAGAGACGCTGTAAGTACGTCAAGGATCTTTTTCATCTTTATTTACTTATTTTTCAAAATTCATCCCAGAGATGCTGTTGGATGTTAGTAATGTTCTTGAGTTCATTGGAGGTTTCGGGTCTTTTCAATATCATACCCACCCGTTAAAGTCGTAAATAAATGGTTATGGTTAGTTTGATTTATAAAATCATATAGGCACTTTACATTGTATAATCAGTTTTACGGAGGTTGAATGTCAAATAGTTCTATTTCAAGCAATTCAGTTTAGCGTAAGTAAAAAGTTTAGTTCGATTTGACCCATAGATAGGACCCTATCAAGTCCTACCACTCTGGGCCAGAGTTGACCTGGGAGCGATGGCAATAAAGGGGTACTCCGTATTCTGCAAAGATCCAGCATTACTGGAGCGTCACTATCAGATTGTTTAGTGTCATATCCAGGACACTCGTTGAGGGAATCTTAGCCCTCTTCAAGAAGACAGGACCACAGGACACGCGTTGGGCGGGGGGTAGTCTTACTAAATTGAGTTTACTTACTAAATTGAGTTTAATATATAACTAATATATTACATACGTGATGCATTCAATACGTTTCCAGAATTTTGTACAGGCATTTAAACTTGTAGACTCTTGAAAATGCACTATGTTATTGCTATACATCTCATTAGATGACTGACCAATTTTCATGATTTCCGGTTCAAACAAACAGCTACAACAGCAATTGGAATACACCCTACTAAAGCCTGATTGTCACAGCTGGTGAATTTCAAAAATGCAATCAAACACTTTAGAAGAACGATATGCAATAAAATTCTGTTTTAAACTTGGAAAAATGCCACAGAAACGTATGGAATGCTTCAGACTGCTTTTCGACCATCTTGCATGAATCGAGCATCAGTTTTTGAGTGGCATAAGAGATTCAAGGAAGCCAGGGAGTCTGTGAGGGATGATGAGAGGTGTGGGAGGGGTAAGGAAGTCAATACACCAGAGTTGATTGGTCAAAGGGTTAAGGTTACTATGTTGAGGTTTTAAGGGAGTTCAGAAAGAGATTCCGTCAGTGGCCTCAGTGGCATTTCCACCAGTACAATACACCAGTCCACAACTCAATCCTTCTCACAGACTATTTGACTAAGATGGGTATCAAGACAGTTCCTCAGCCTCTCTATAGTCCAGACGTTGGTCCCTGTGATTTTTGGTTATTCCCTAAGCTCAGAGGCTGTTGTTATGAGACAATTGAGGAGATGAAAGAGGCTGCCACGAAGGTCATTGACACGCTCACACAAGAGGACTTTCCTGGGGCCTTCCAGAAGTTGTTGGAACGGTACAAGTACATTGTAGCCGGAGGAGATTACTTCGAAGGGGACTAGAGTTTCATGTGTGTACTATCAATAAAAGTGTCCATACGAAAAATGTCTGGAAACTTATTTAATGACCCTCTAACATACGAGCAATGCTGGCTCATGTCTTCCAATCTATGTTACGAGGTCTCCACCCTAATACAGGACTCTTTTGATGCTCTCTTTCTGGAGTTTCTCAAAACAACTCACCAGACTTGAAGACCCCCGCACCAGTCGAAGGGTTTGCTTGTGGTTAGTATCACCTCTGCATATGAGACGTGTACAAAAGTTACCGTGACAAAAATGGCCCATGAATGTAACGTTAATTTTCACTTATTGTAGAAATCTCTCCATCGATCGAAGCACCTGCAAAACACTTTTTATGATAAGGTGTGAATTTGTGCCGTGGTATTTATTTTAATGTCCTCCATGTTTTCAAATCTTATCGATGAGATGAAGTTTTAGTTTTGGAAACTAGAAAAAAACTCAAACGGTGATCGATTTAATGAGAGATGGAAATGTTATACCTGCACAATTCTGTGTTTCAGCAAAAATATTCCGTTAAAAGTATCGAGACTAGCTTCATAACTTAAAAATAAATCAGCACTGATTCGTCTAGATTGCAATGGAAACGCCTCGACTGCATCATTTTATTATATATATATATAGTCATCCACTGACAGATCTGTTTCGTTCTAGCCGAACTCATCAGTGTGGCTTGACATACTAGCTTCCCGGAACTCGGATCGAAACCCGGTTGACTCAAACGGCAATCCAAGCCTCTACACCCCAGCCACGAGGAGCCAGTAGCAGTGAAGTAAATTTTTAAACGGTTAGGAATCATAATTACTATTGTTTACATACATCCGCTTAACGGCTACCGAGACCTCAATTCATATATGAAGAGACTTGCAATAAAATGGCAACGCGATTACTTCATCCGCTAGAGAACTATATATATATATATATATATATATATATATATATATATATATATATATATAATAAAATTATTGGAAAAGTGAATAAATCAAATACTTACAACGGGTCGAAATATTACAACTAGACCCGTTATAAATGTTTGATCTATTGACTTTTCCAATTATTTGTATCATCTTATCAGATTCACCAAAATCTACCATTTCTCTCTCCCCCTCTCTTTCTTTCTCTCTCTCTCTCTATATATATATATATATATAGCACAATTTAATGGAGACGCAAACTCGGTTAAGTCGTCATAATAAATTTATTTCGGCGGAGAATATTATTACTATATTCTCCGTCTCGTCAGATGACTCTTTACATGCTTCTCTCCTGTCGCAGAGTAGGGAATCTGGAGTTACAGTTCGTATTCAGAAGATAAAATAAGGGAATTAAAAAATAAAAAATAAAAATAAAAATCAGAAAATAAAGATTAAAAAAAAAAAAAAAACTATAAAAAATAATAAAAATAAAAATAAGAATAAGGTGGAAATCACCCTCTGCGACGTCAATCTTTTAATAGGTATTAAATTCGGTTTTCCTTCTACTAGACTGATTGCCACACCAATGTTAGAGAGCCCAGTCTGCATTACTTGTTACCCATAGTTGGAAGAATATTTCTTGGAGGCATATCTTCCTCAATGGCATCATCGCAATGTGAAATGCAAACAAACTCGACTAGAATTTAAACTCGGGTTACCATGTCCATTTTCTACGACGATATATTTTACATCACGAGTGCCTCCTTATGTCCAGCTGAACAATTTAAAATTTATATATATAAAAAAGAAATGTAGTTTCTGACTCGATTGCATTTGATCACATCTTGTGTACAAACAGAATGCAGATGGAAACTAAGAATCAAATATTTGCCTGTTTAAAATGATTGGGAATTAATTGATATGTTGGCTCTTAAAACGTTGATATTGAAAGAAAGCATTGAAGTGATTAAAAGGATAGTGAAGATACATTTTTGTAACTTATTTAATTAGAGATCATAATTGTTTAACTGACTTCGGTATGAAATAATCGAACCAGGATTGACATGAAGGGAATCCTCGCGGTTTAGTGGCTAATGTACTGGATTGTGACATCGTAGTAAGCAAGTTCGAACTCTTGTCGCCTTATTATTTCCTTGGAAAAGGCATGAACCTTCTTATCTTCCAGTTATGAGTTAAATCGTACTCCTTCTGTTCTTCTACAAGACTGGCTTTGGTATTGAATAACTTATGAATTTTGATATATCATTGAACAAAGAAAAAAACCCTGGGTTATCTAATGCGAAAATCCTGTTCACACACACACACACACACACACACACACACATGTGTGTGTATATATATATATATATAGATAGATAGATTGAGATAGGTAGATAGATAGATAGATGATTTGTAAAGAAATATTTTGTAGGTAACATTTTAAATGAGTCAGAGCTCATTTGTTTGCACACCGTTAAATGCTTACAAGTATTCTTATCTAACACAAATAATTCTATTTACTATCATTTGTTTGCTCATAGTTAAATGATTTCAAGTATTTCCATGCAGCACTAACACTAATTTAACATCAGTTATTTGTTTGAAAACGGTTAAATGGATATACATTTGATTTATAAGTGAATAGTTTATGGGTTCTTTTATTTAAAAAAAAGTTATTGCGAATTTGTTTCCACACATTTAAGTATTGCTATCAAACACTAATAATTCTATTTAATATTAATCATTTGTTTGCACACAGTGAAGTGGTTACTAGTATTTTTATTTAACATTAATAATTCTATTTGATATTAATCATTCGTTTGCACACAGTCAAATGATTTCAAGTAGTGCTATGTAACACTAATAATTCATTTTAACATTTGTCATTTGTTTACACACCGTTAAGTTTGATCCCTTAATAGGGCCCTAATAGGTACTACCACTCCGGGTCAGAGTGAACATGAGAGCGATGGTAATGAAGGGGTAACTCACCTTCCTCAAAGCTCCAGGGCTTGAGCCTCACCACTATATAGATTTATATCATATTCAGGATACTCGTTCTTCTTGGGGGTGGGGGTTTTACCTCTCGGCAAAGATGCAATCGATGTATTCTGCAGACCCAGCCGACAAGACTTGGAGAGTATGGAGGATGTTGCATCATTCTATGTTTCGCCAATCATATTTCATTAAAAAATATCGAGACCAGCTTCATAATATTTTTATTCAGCTTGTCTCTGACACGTCTAGACAGTAATTTATAAGTCTAGACATTATCACTTTATTATATAAGTTGATTAGCTGTTCTCACATCTTTACTTAAATTTTTAATTTTTTAATAAAGCGTTTGAACACACCTTATATACAAATATGAAAAAAATTCTTGTAAATAACTGAATTATATGAGTAATGATTTTGAAAAGCAAGCAAACTATGAAACAAATGAGAAGGAACACAAATATGCAAAAAACAAACTTTAAGTATCATAAGTCTTCTATTGACTCATATAAAATACCGTATATACTCGTGTATTGGTCGAATTTTGAAAATCTACTGATTATGAGCACAAATTCTTGCCAGACTATACATGAGCACTACTCCTTTTTTAATGAGAGGCTTTAGAAACTAATTCTATAAGTTGGGTTGGCTGAGTTCTTTAGCCTTAGTAAAATAACCAGTCTAGGAGAAAGAAAACTCTGAATTCAAACCTGCTGTACTCCGCTTAAAAATGACCTTGTGTCTCATCCTGTCCGTGGCAGACGGGTGGGTTTAATACATATATTATCGAAAGTTACTTCTATTATAGGGAAGACTGTGTTCTATTGCCTAGGTTAGGCAACCAGTTTAGGAGAAGGAAAATTCTGAATTCAAACCAGTTGAACTCCGCTTAAAAATGACCTTGTGTCTCATCCTGTCCGAGGCAGACGGGTGGGTTTAATACATATATTATCGAAATCTACTTCTGTTTTAGGGAAGACTGTGTTCTATTGCCTTGGTTTGGAAAAAAGTCAAGGAGAAGGAAAATTCTGAATTCAAACCAATTATACTCCGCTTGAAAAATGACCTTGTGTCACATCCTGAGAGTTGAGCACATCATGAATTGAGCTTTACACGAGTAATAATTTTGTAATAATTTTTCAATGGTAGAAAGAACGAGTTTCACACTTGACTTAATTAATTATACAAATTTATGATTTTGTGAAAATACATCAAGGGTTGAATTATACAGAAGTAACAATTTTTAAGTTTGAAATCAAAATATAATTGGAAAGATGTAGCGTAGTGGTTAACGTGCTTGACTTCGACATCATAGTAAGCAAGTTCGAATCCCAGTTGCGCTATTACATTCACTTTCGGACAAATGACCCTTGGAAAAGGTATGAACCTCCTTATCTCTCCAGCTATAGGTTGAATAGTACCACTACTGTTCTTCTACAAGGATGGCTTTGGCATTAAATAACCCATGAGGGCTGATATGCCATTAAACAAAGAAACCAAACCAAACTAACAAGTGACTTTAAAAATTTATCATATAAATGAATGATTTTGAAAGCTGAAATAAAGGGTTGAATCATACACAACATCGATTACATACACAACATTACTCTATAGTAATGATTTGGAATTTAGTTAAATCGAATTCGATTACAAGTAAGTTGGATGTACTGAAAGTAATTTGAATTCCAAAACATCTGATTTTTCAGAAGCAGTAGAAAGTTTGGCAATTGGAAATGTTATTGCATTCAAAGCAGAAAATAGTGTCACAGACCAAGTTGAGAATGCTTCTTCTGTCTGATTTTGAAGGTAGTATTGAGACAGTGGCTTTTCCAAGTGCTTTTCCCTCTTCTCTTCAAACTTTGAGGCATACCAGGGACAAGACACCTGTAATTCTATCAAGATACCCGGCAAAACGATAGAGTACCGAGAAAAGTTGATTCGTGACTAAATGACTTAAAACAGTGTCTGCTTAAATTTGAACCTAATAGGGTGATTCCTTGCGTTCAGATAACCGGTGCACCTACGTTCATCTCTGATAATTCCTCTATGATGTATATATATATATATATATAGTTGTAAAGTATCTCTGCCTTTATACACTTGTCAACATCTTTAAAAATACCACAAATCTGTAGTTATTAAGACAGTCCGAGATAAATAAGAAAAGAGGGAAAAGAGAGTAAAATAAAACGTTTCCTAAGTTTTTTTTATCAGTAAAACCACAAGTAAACATTCAGTGACAGTGACATTTCTATTATCTACTATACAAAAAATTCAGAAAATTAATGACGGAACTATTATGAAATTTACTGAGTGAAAATCACGCTTCAAAGAAACAAAAACGGAATAATCTTTTTGGATTTTGATGAATCGTAATCCTTTTCGTTGACTTTCGGCAACAAAAAATAGCACGTTTTTTTGATGGGAATAGCAAAACATATAAAGAAGAAAAAAGAAGAGAGAGAGATATATAGGAGAGAGAGAGAGAGAGAGAGAGAGAGAGAGAGAGAGAGAGAGAGAGAGAGAGAGAGAGAGAGGAAAAGAAGCAGGAAGAGGAGAAGATGAGAAAAATAGGGAGATGAGGATAAAAGATCAAGAAGAAGAAGAAGAAGAAGAAAAAGTAGGGCAGAAGGAAAAGCATAAGAGGAGAAATGAAAGAAGAGAGAGAAGGATGAGGGAGTGGATTAGAAGAAGAAGAAGAAGAAGAAAAGAAGAAGAAAAAGAAGAAGAAGAAGAAGAAGAAGTGACATGGAAAGTGGAGGTTGTGGAAGAAGAGAAAAACGAAACCAAGAGAATAATAATAATAATAATAATATTGGAAGCGGACACCATCAAACAGAGATGAAAGAAAAGTACGAAAAGAGTACCCCTAAAGAACAAGGAAATAAATGACGATGCACAAAGCCTAACTCCCAAGTGTAGTATAGACTGGCTATATATGTCAATAAAAGAAGGAGGAAGAAGACTTACCAATATACAGGAGAGTGTAGATGGAACAACCCCAGAACTTGCGAAATACACAAATAAGAGTAGAGAAAGATTAATTACAGTAGCCAGAAGCAACAATGGCAACAAAAAAGAGCAAACAGAAAAGTAACAAATTAGAAAAAATAAATAGGAAGAAAAGAAACTGTATAGATACTGTAAGTGACAAATTGGAGCGATTGCACAAAAGAAACCCTGGACATAGTTAAGGAAGAGAAACCTCATGAGAAAAACGTAATCTCTTTTAATAGTAGGACAAAAGAATGCCAAAAGGATCAATGATATTAAAACAAAAATTGATAATACACAGCAGAATAGCAAATATGTAGAAACAGAGAAGAAACACTTAATCACATAATAAATGAATGCAGCAAACTATCACAAAAGGTGTGCATCACTTGGCATGACAAGACTGGTAAGTTGATCCACTGGGAATTAAAATTTGACCTAAACATACTACCAATTTGACCATACTACCAGAACATACTACTAATTTGACTATACTACCAATTTGACCATATTACCAAAACATACTACTAATTTGACTATACTACCAATTTGACCATACAACCAGAACATACTACTAATTTGACTATACTACCAATTTGACCATACTACCAGAACATACTACTAATTTGACTATACTACCAATTTGACCATATTACCAAAACATACTACTAATTTGACTATACTACCAATTTGACCATATTACCAAAACATACAACAAATTTGACTATACTACCAATTTGACCATATTACCAAAACATACTACCAATTTGACTATACTACCAATTTGACCATACTACCAAAACATACTACTAATTTGACTATACTACCAATTTGTCCATACTACCAAAACATACTACTAATTTGACCATACTACCAAAACATACTACCAATTTGACCATATTACCAAAACATACTACTAATTTGACTATACTACCAATTTGACCATATTACCAAAACATACTACTAATTTGACCATATTACCGAATAATCAGGTACAAACAAATGAAATCCTGCTCATGGAAAATTTTACCTGCTTAGTATTCATCCAGAAATCCTTGGTTGGATGTATATACATATAGACAGAATTTGGCGTTAAATAAACTACAAGGGTTGATACGCAATAAAACCCAAACAACCAACCAACCATATTACCAAAACATACTACTAATTTGACTATACAACCAATTTGATCATACTACTAAAACATACAACCAATTTGACCATACTACCAAATGATATATGCACAAACTAGAATCCGTCTGGGCCTTAGAGATACAAGCTGATCTTTAAATCCTAGCAAGAAGACTATTTCTTGTGTTAATTAACAATTTAAAAAAAGTATCAGCTAGAGGATTATACCATTCCAATGAAAATGAACGAAAACGAAAAGATAGAAGAGACGAATACTTCGACTTTGAAGAGTTAAAAAAACTCTGGAATATGAAGGGGATTCTGATACCAATCGAAGTTTGTGTGCTTGGAAAAACTCTGGAGAAATTGGGAATCAGATGAATTGAGATCATCCAGACCTCAGCATTAAGATCTGATAGAATACTGATCAGTTAATTTCATTTTTCCAGTAGATGATAGAATAAAACTGAAAGAAGGTGATAGGCTAGATGAATATTTTGCAAGAAAAATAATGGAGGTCACAAAAAAGAAGAAACCGAAAATCACTGGAGGGATCTGAATCTTCCCGGTGATGAGACTACTGAAATAAATTTAGTATTGCATAATCTTGTTGTACTTAATCACAAGTAAAAGCCATTAGTAACTACTCGTGTGAAAACTCAATGAATTCGTATAATAAAGAATACTGAGGAGAGTGCTTCAATTATGGGAAGTTTTTCTGTGACTTAAACTGTAAAGTAAGTTACTAGTTACAATTGTTGTGAATAAAAATCAACAGAATCGCTTACGAAAAAGTTTCAGGATGAAACGGAGTTTATGGTTTTTTCACCAAGAGCATTTCAGTCATATGAAAAATTATCCCCAAATTAGAGGTTAGGTTCGGTTACTTTGTTTAATGGCATATCAACCTTTGTAGGTTATTTAATGTCAAAGTCATTCTCCTAGAAGGACAGTAGTGGTACTATTTAACCCATAGCTGGGAGGATAAGGGGGTTCATACCTTTCTAAAGGGTATTTGCCCGAAAGTGAACGTAATAGCTCGACCAGAGTACGAACTCGCTTATTATGATTCCGCCGTCCATCGCTTTAACCATTACAACACGAGGACACCCCTCAAAAATTACAAGAATTGTAGATAAAAGTGAAAACTATTTTTTCGAATGGAATTGTTTTATGATATTTTTTTTTATCGAAGTCCCGTTTTGCCTTCTTTGTTATTTAAACATTTTTCATTGTTTCTCAAATATGTATATATAGTGTGCGTGTGTGTGAGTGTGTTATTCATTTCGGTAGCCAGTCTGTCGAGAATGGAACTGAATTTTTAAAACCAGAATCTCTGCATGCCATCATGAACTAGTGTTTTCCAACTTGGTACTTTTTTGAGTGTTGCTCAGAGTGAATCGGTGTATTTTCACCTTAAAACCTTCTTCTTCTTCTTCTTCTTCTTCTTCTTATTATTATTATTATTATTATTATTATTATTATTATTATTTACTCATTCGAGTTTTTCCCATCAGCTAAAGCTGATGGTCTTTCACTGAAGTTTGAGTGATAGCAAGTCTCCTCAAGTCTCCAGGATTCTTCTCAGTATTCTGGCCGTTCTCAATAAGGCTGTAGTTTGGATAGTCTCCACTCGTCGACCAACTTCCAAGTCCTCCAGTCCCTTTAGTAATCCTTTAGTTACTGTACCAAAAGCACTAATCGAAATTGGTATAATTGTCACCTTCATGTTCGAAAGTTTTTCAATTCCTTAGCAAGGTCGTGGTACTTACCCTTCTTTTCACATTCTTTCAGTTTTATTCTGTGGTCAGCCGGGACCGCAAAATCGATAGTTCTCTTTATTTTTGTTAATTATTTCAAGAGATTAGGTGATCTGTGTGTATGTCAAAGTCCTAATGAAGTTTATGTGTGTTATTTTCTATGACAGGTGCTGGGTTGTGCATATACCATTTGTTAGTGTGGTAAAATTCAAATTTCTTGCGTATTTCCCAGTGGATCACTTTGGTGACCCAGTCATGTCTCGCCTTATACTCTCTCTCTGTGCTAATTTGCTGCATTCGCTTATTATGTGATTTATCGTTTCGTCTCTGTCACCGCATAGTCTACATTTGCTATTTTGTTGAGTTTTGTCTATTCTCGCTTTGCTAAGATTGGTTCTTATGGCATTGTCCTGATTATTATTATTCGCAAATATATGCGCACATTGGGCGCAAATACGTTTTAATGTAATAAAATAAAATATTAGATTAGAAAGACAAACGAAACAAAGTTAGAACACATACAAAAAGATTACAGTTTATTTCTATTTTATCTTAATTGATTTTTATTAAAAAATTAAACATCGACTTGCTTTAAGAGATTTCAGAATAAAGCTATAATATCAGAAATCAATAACATCAATTTGCTAAAACTATTATTCAAATTACCCACATCATATACTATGTAATTTTTTTATTTATTCGTAATATATTACAAGCATTGCAGGATTTTAAAGGAGTTATTTACCTGGGTCGTTTTGAAGCTTATCAAACTCAGCTTGACTTTGATAGAGACATTTTTAAAAAAGTAAGATGCTAATTAAGTCTAGATAATGATTATCTAATAATCGCTAAGAATATAACGTAAATAACTAGGGGAATTGTAAAGTCGGTAGTGACGTAGTTTTTGTTACAGACCCACAAACGAAACATATTTAGAACGTATATAAAAAGATTACACATTTCTATTTCATTTTAACTGATTTCTATATAAAATTATACATAGGATTGATTTTAATACTTTTCAGAATAAAGCGATTATATTTGAAATCAATAACTTCAAGTAATTGCTCAATAAACCTACTTTTGTTTATACTAATAAGCAAATTATCCTAACCATCATCTATGTAAACTTTTATTTCTAAGTGATATATAACACACAGAGTAGGATTTTGAATGCTTTAATAACATTGGTTGTTTTAATGCAAATTAAACTCAATTAGACTTTAATAGAGACGTCATTAATAAGGAAAATGCTAATTAAGATTTAATAATGATTATCTAGTGATCATTGAGAATATAGCATAAATGACTAATGGAGTTGTGACGTTGGTAATGACGTAGTTTTGGTTACAGACCTACAAATAGACAATCTCCATTATGATAAGATTATTATTATTTTACTCCTTGAGAGTTTTTCACATCAGCGTTAACTAATGGTTTTCCACTGAAGTTTGAGTGAGAGCAAGTCTCCTCAAGTCTTTAGGACTCTTCTCAGAATTCTGACCGATCTCAAAAATGCTGTACTTTGGACACACCACACGTTCCGAAATTTCCAAATCCTCCAGTCCTTGTATTAATCATTTGATGACTGTACTAAGAGCATCAATTACAATTGGTACAATCGTCACTTTCATGATCCACATATTTTTAAATTCCCAAGTAAGGTCGTGGTACTTATTCCTCTTTTTACGTTCTTTCTATTTTACTCTGTTGTCCGCCGGGAAAGCAAAGTCCACAATTCGGCAAGCCCTCTCTTTTTTGTTGATTCTTATAAGAGCTGGTCGTCTGGCGGAGATTGGGTGATCTATTTGTATTTCAAAATCCCAGAGGAGTTTGTGAGTTTCATACTTCAGGACAGATTCTAGGTTGTGCATATACAATTTGATCGTATGGTCAAACTTCAGTTTCTTGCACAATTCCCAGTGGATACCCAGTCATGTCTAGTCTTATACTCTCTCTGTCATAATTTGCTACATGCGCTTATTATGTGATTGATCGTTTCATCTCTATCACCATATAAGCTAGATTTGTTATTTTGTTGTGTCTTATCTATTCCTGCTTTGATATGGTTAGTCCTTATGGTGTTGTTTTGTGCTGCTATTAGATGTTCGGTTTTTCTCTTAAGGTTTCTTTTTCTTTGTCGCATTCATGTTTTCTCGTGTGAGATGTCGCTTGTTAGTCGCTAAAAATGTCCATAAAGTTGTTTTTTTTTCCTCATTTTTGTTTTCTGGTTATTGTCGTTCCACTGGTACTCGTGTCGTTAGTATTGTTTCTGGTGGCTGCAATCAGTGTTCTGTCGCGCCTTTCTATGTAGTCTTCGAGTCATAGTATTAACGTATCCACGCTGTCTTTAATGCTGGCAAGTCCTCTTTCTCCCTTTTTCTTGACACATATAGTCTGCCAACGTAATCTCTGGGATGCAAGGCCTTATGTATGGTCATTAGTTTTCTTGTTCTCTGATCTATTTGTTTAAGTTATTCTCTGGTCCACTTCAAGAATGGTTCCGAGTATCTTATGAGGGTAACAGCCTAGGTTCCTGCTATAGAGTTTTGTTTCGAGTAATTTTCTGGTTCTTCTGAGATATATTTTTAAATTTAAAAAAAAAATCCACTGGGTGAATTTTTCTATATCAAATTCCATTCCTATATCTTGACTGTATATTCTTGCCTTATTATTATTATTATTATTATTATTATTATTATTATTATTATTCCTTTTCGATATTTTCCCATCAGCATTAGCCGATGGTTTTTCACTGGAGTTTGAGTAACAGCAATTCTCCTCAAGTCTCCAGCACTCTTCTCAGTATTTTGGCTGATCTTAAAAATGCAGTAGTTTTGATGGTCACCACTCGTCCTTTCATTTCCAAGTTCTCCAGTCCTTGTACCAATTCTTTGGTGACTATACTAAAAGCACCTATTAGAATTGGTATAACCGTCACTTTAATCTTCCACTGTCTTTTTTAATTCCCTAGCAAGGTCCAAGTACTAGTACTTCTTTTCGCTTTCTTTCAAATTTACTCAGTGGTCAGCCGGGACAGCAAAGTCCTAAATTCGGCAAATTCTCTTTTTTTTCTGTTGATTATTACAAGATATGGTAGTCTGGCTGAGATTAGGTAATCCATTTCTATCTCAAAATCCGAGTGGAGTTTGTGAGTTTCATTCTCCAGGACAGATTCTGGGTTGTGCATATAACATTTGTTCGCATGGTCAAACTTCAATTCCTTGCACAATTCCCAGTGGGTCCTCTTGCCCAACCGGTCGTGTCTAGTCATATACTCTTTCTGTGCTATCTCGCTGCATTTGCTTATTATGTGATTGATCGTTTCGTCTCTAGTACCACATAACCAACATTGTTATTGTTTACTCCTTGAGAATTTTTCACATCAACGTTACTGAGTGACATCAAGTCTCTCCAAGTCACCAAGACTCTTCTCAGTATTCTGCCTGTCTCAATAATGCAGTAGTTTGGATGGTCTCCACTCTTTTTTTTTATTTTCAAATTCTCCAGTCTCTTTAATAATCCTTTGGTGACTGTCCCAAAAGATCAATCACGATTGACAGCAAGTCTCCTCAAATCTCCAGGACTCTTCTCAGTATTTTGGCAGTTTTCAACAATGCTGTTGTTTGGATGGTCTCCACTCGGTCGCCAACTTCCAAATCTTCCAGGCCCTTTAATAACCCATTAGTTACCGGGCCAAAAGCACCAATCACAATTGGTATAATTGTCACCTTCATGCTCCATAGTTTTTTCAATTCTGTAGCAAGGTCGAAGTACTTATCTCTCTTTTCACATTCTTTTAGTTTTATTCTGTGGTCCGCCGGGACAGCAAAGTCGTCAATTTTGCAGATTCTGTTTTTTTGTTGTTGATTATTATAAGATCTGGTCTTCGGGCCGAGATTAGGTAATCCGTTTGTATATCAAAGTTCCACAGGAGTTTGTGTGTATCATTTTCTTGGATAGGTTCTGGGTTGTGCATATACCTTTTGTTGGCATGGTATTATTATTATTATTATTATTAGTAGTAGTTGTAGTATTAGTAGTAGTAATATTTCTTGTTTTCAAGGAAAGAAAAAGAGTATTGAGCTTAGCTTTTGGTATCTTCTAGCTTTCATGTAATGTTGATTATGTGATTTAACAAATAAGTTCTTCAAGCGGTCTTTGATTACATTACTTAATATCTGCAACATAAACGGGACTGACATTTTAACTTGAGGACCGTATTATATTTCTAAATTAAAAGCAGTAACTTTACGTCACTTTGTTTTCTAGGAATATTCCAAGAGAATATTCAAATTTTAATACGGTCCTGAAGTTTTCTGTATCAAATTATTTGAAAAGATAATTGTCAAAATAGTTATAACAATTGAATATTGCATGTGTTAGTTTAGAGACGGAAAGTTCGGAAGATCATTGTCAACCCAGACGGATTCAGATGATTAAAACTTATAAAATAAAATCAAATATCAATAAAAGATACTTGTAAAAATAGTTATAATAATTGAATATTGTTTATGTTAGTTTAGAGACGAAAAGTTTAGAAGATCAGTGTCAACCCAAACAGAGTCAGGTGATTAAAACTTTTAAAATGAAAATGACGATTATATCAATTGTAATTGGTGCTCTTGGTACGGTAGAGTCACCAAAGGATTAATAAAGGGACTGGATGACTTGGAAATGAAAAGAAGAGTGGAGACCATCCAATTTACTGCATTATTGAGGTAGGCCAGAATACTGAGACGAGTCCTGGAGACTTGAGGACACTTGCGGTCACTCAAAGTTCAGTGAAAGACTATCAGCTAACGCTGATGTGTAAAACGCTCAAGGAGTAAAAAAAAAATAATGATGATTCCAGAATCCATCTTTGAGAATAAGACACAAAAATTCTCAGGAATTTAGCGATACAAACAAATCATCTAATCTTAGAAAAAAAAAAAGAACTTGCCAATTCCCAGTGGGTCCTCTTGCCCAACCGGTCGTGTCTAGTGGACTTTACCACGATGGCAAAACACTGGGTGAAAATCCATGAAAACGGAAAGGTAGCCAATGCGAAAAGCTAAACAAACTCTTGGATTTTACTGAAAAAGTTGTGGAACAAGAAGGTGACAGTATATGATTTGTAGTCGGGTCCTTTGAAACATTCCCCAAGAACCTGGAAAATGAGGCATTTTTCGAGGGTAAAAATATAACAAAAAATAAAACGGGAGCATTGTTCATCGATAACTCAAAAAATGATTTTTTAAACAATTACCTTTCATATTTCTGAGAAATAAATAAACAAATTTTTAATCAGTGTAACTCCAAAATGTTTTTTTTTATTAAGAAATAAACTATTTATAGAATAAATGAATACGTTTCATTTGAATTAATACACCAAGTTTACTTCCTAAAAATAAAAACACGTTTTTAATTCTTAGCTTTTTTTATTCTCACATTTTTATTGAGTAAAATAGAAAATGATTTAAACGAATACCTTTTTCATCGTTCTAAATCAATGGGTAATTAGGAACTGAATTTAAATTTTTGTTATTATTAAAAATCCTTTAGAAAAATGAAATTATAATAATACTTAAAACCACTCATGATTTTAAGGTTACTCTTTTAAAATCATTTCTCAAATGTAAACAAAAAAAAAATCCTAAAATATGAGAATATTGTGATAAATGAATACATATATTCCTTTATTGTTAGATTTTCAGAGAGTAAGTAAAAAATCTAAATGTAAATTAGTAACAAAAATATTGTTCTGTAAATGATAATTAATTGTAAAATATAAAAATTTATTGGATACAAAAAGAGAAAAAATGGTGAAAAAAAAAAAAAAAAAAAGGAAAAAAATGTTTTAAACGTTTTCCCCAGGATAGAGCTATATATTTAAGCATGATTGATTAAATAATAAAGACCAATTTTGTCCATATAATTTTATTAAGATCCTTTCAAGTTTCCTGATAAGAGTCTTTGTTTCAGGTTGGAATTGGTGGATGAATTTACCAAAATTGTCCCGAGCGCTTTCGGACCCTTCATAGGCCATCATCAGGGGTTGCTTGCTTTTATAAAGAGTGTTTTTAAAGAGTTTTGAAAGTTTTTTTAGGTTTTTATAACATAACAAAACTATGCAAACGCTGAATTGGATAAAACTGAGTTGCTGATGAATTAAAAAAAAACAGAATGCTATCAATGGTGATAGAATATAATCAAGAAATAAGGAATATAAAAAAAAAACAACAAAAAAACTAAAGATATTTCAAAACATTGTCTCTATTTTCAAAATTAATTCTATTGATTTTAGGTTTTTTGTTTTTATATGTAGGGCTTCTATGATTTGTAGTCGTAGCTTATCAATTTCGTATGCAATTATAGTGGTGTTTTCAATTAGAATTTTTGGAAACTTGGATTTAGGAATAGAATGGGTTCTAAGATGTAAGGCTATGGAGCTAGAATCGTTAAGGTGCATTATAAGTCATCTAGAAAGAGTTGAAGTGGTAAGACCAACATCTTTATATGTTATCTTAAATATAAATTAAAAAAGAAGAAAAATTCAAAAAATAAAAGGATACTTTTCATTTGAATCGATAGGCAAAATCTTTCAACAACAAATTAAGAGACATTTTTAATTCTTGACTGTCTCCTATCTTCCCTTTTTCTATCTAACTCACTAGTGTTCCCAAAATCCTTTGAGTCCTGTTATGGACAAAGTACTTTTAGTATATGTCTATAGAGGGTGTTGCAGTATCTATGGGACCCATGTGAATACAAATAACTCTACTACTAGCAATGTTGTTTTTTGTTTTTGTTTCATATTTGAAAATAGTATATTATAAAAAGTATTAATCCTCTGTCATAATGCCTTGAACAAGAGAGGAAAATATTTTGTGTTGCTACTTAATGGAAGACAAAATCATTGACAACCATCTCAAAACCGATTAATATGATGATGATTTATTACAGAGACAAGAAACTCAAAAAGAGGTCGACCTGGGATTGAACCCTGGTTTCCCAGATCATTGGCGAACACTCCAATCATTTTGCAAATGGGTCGATATATATATATATATATATATATATATATATATATTCCCCTAGGTTTTTGTATTTCATATTTCTAAACATCCATCGTAAACTTAAATTATTAATATCACCCCTCATGGTCCTGATGATGATTCAGTAGTACCGAAACGCTATAGTGTCGATTCGTTAATAAATCATTCCTTCCACTTGGATTGCTGTTATCGGTTTTTCTACACACACACACACACACACACACACACACACACACACACACACACACACACACACACACACACACACACACACACACACACACACACATATATATATATATATATACTTTATGTTATAAGCAAGACACACATATGCATACAAATGCATGTATGTATATGGATACATGTTAGTAGGTGTTTTTGTATACAAAACATATGTATTCATCTATAATCATCAACTGACTTTAATTGTGACTGTTAATAGTATATAGAAAGGAGGTGAGAAAAATAACTATTAAATATATATATATATATATATATATATATATATATATATATATATATAAAAGTGTGTGTGTGTGTGTGTGTGTAGAAAAATCTAAAAACAAAGTAATCCTAAGGGAAGAATTTAGTATGAAAGAAAGTCAAAGTTATAACGTTTCGATTTTAATAAACGAAATATTTCGTTAAGCATCTGTTAGGGATCTAAAGACAGTTCATAACATCTTTTCTAAGTTCTGATGGTGGTTTATTGAAACCGAAACGTTGTAACGTTGACTTTCTTTCATATCAAATTCTCTTTGGATTACTTTATTTTTCAATGCTTTCTCCAAATTGTCATATCATTTTCCATTATTTACTTATATATATATATATATATATATATATATATATATGTATATATATATATATATATATATATATATATATATATATATATATATATATATATGGAAGTAAATATATATATTATCTACTTTCATAAATATATATATATATTTGTGTATATGTTTGCATTTCTGTGTATGTGCTCAAGGAACATAAACTCGAGCACATAACTCACATCATGACATATATCAACACATATGTGAACACACGCGTGGATATATCTATATGGGTGCGTGAAAATATTTTATACATATATTCATCCATTTAGAATCGCATTCTATTTTGATATTTCATGCAAAGAAATATCTTACCTATCTTGGGTTAATGGGTACAGAAAGACTTTTGAGGCACGACACAATTATATATATATATATATATATATATATATATATATATATATATATATATATATATATATATATACGTATGTGTGTATGTGTATATGAGTGCCCCCATGCATGTGAACGTGTCATGTTGTAGTTGCGTACGTGTACGTGCGTGCGTGTGTGTGAGCGTGTGTGTGCTAGTGTGTATACGTAATGTGTATTATGCCCTCATCAGAGGTTCTTTTTACTTCAGGTGTTAACCAGTGCGGTATGCAGCACCCACAAGACTACATTCAAGCGCACACACCTGTAATCAGAGGTAGGTTAAGAATCAGGTGTGGAAGGGTAAGAAACCTCAGGTAACCCTGCCCAGCAAAGTACTTCCTGTATGTGCCTAATAGAAGATAGGTTTTAGAGACATCCACTCACTGTAGAGAAGGGATCTAAACAGAGATGAAAACCCCTTAGGTACTCTAACTACACCTAGCCCACCTATGACCTGAGTTGGGTCGATGAGGACAGGATGAACCTGCGGGTATGTCCGAACGTACAATTGTCACAATAGATTCCATATTTTCACGCATTCATAGCACCGAGTCATGGGTCATATTTTGGATTAATGGTATGAATATAAGACGAGTTATTGGCCTTATAGTGACACATACAAAAAGACAAAATATACTGATCGGACTGCTGTGATATTCCCACGCCTAAAACAAATACATAGTACATTGACAATAAAAAGGTCGTTATTAGCAGCAGGAGCTGTAACAACAATGACGACAACGAAGAGTACGTCGACAACGACAGCAACAATAACCACCATAACAACAACAACTGTAGTAACAACAACAACAACAACTACATAAATAACAACAATAATAGCAATAATAATAATACAAATTGAGTGAAATGAAATGAATACAGTAAAACTGAAATTGAATTAAAAAACAAAACAAAAAAAAATAAAAATAAACAAAAAGAATATACAAAGCAAAACAAAGAGAACTTTTGCTAGATTAAAAGTTGACGGCGACTGTATCCGTAATAAATGGTGCACTTAGAATAGTCTTGAGAAGTCTTGCAGAAGGTTTGAAATGAGAAATTGAAGGCTTTACCAAAAAAAAAAAAAAAAATAAAAAAAAAAAAAATACATCATTAATAAAATCAGAGGGGCTCGTGGTGTAATG
Organism: Sepioteuthis lessoniana; assembly: GCA_963585895.1. Lineage (NCBI taxonomy): Eukaryota > Metazoa > Mollusca > Cephalopoda > Myopsida > Loliginidae > Sepioteuthis > Sepioteuthis lessoniana. The sequence continues at coordinate 79,989 of CAUZXS010004158.1, forward strand.
GTTATCGTCGCAGAAAATGGACACGGCGACATGAGTTCAAATTCTGGACAAGACTGATTGCATTTCACATAGCACTAATACCCTTGGGAAAGGTATGAATCCAAATATTCTCCCTCCAGCTATGGGTAAATAGTAGGTTCTTCAGCCTTGGTTCGGCAACTAGTCTAGGAGAAGGAAAACTGTGAATTCAAACCTGTTAAACTCCGCTTAAAAATTGACCTTGTGTCATATCCTGCCCGAGCGGAGGGGTGGGTAAATAGGATTAATAAAATCAGATAAAAGCACTCAAGATAAGGCTGGAATATTGTTACCTCCAGTGAAAGCTACAAAATAGGAGAACTGAAAGAGGGAGGTTACATTGACGTAATGGTTAAAGTAATAGGCTGTGACCTCCAAGTAATCGAGTTCAAACTCCAGTCGCGCTATCACGTGTATTTTCGTATTTGGAAAAGTATTGAACCCCTTATTCCCCAAGAGGTTAAATAGTATCACTTCTGATCTTTTTCAAGATGGCTTCAGGATTAAATAACCCGCGAAGGTTGATTTACCAATAAACCAAATTAAACCTTACCCCCCCAACCAACTATTGATTAGATCGTATCACTGCTTTTCTTCTACAATGCTTCGGCATAAGATAACCCACAAAGGTTAATATGCTATTAAACAAAGAAACCAAACCAAACTTTATCCCCAACAACTATAAGTTAAATAGCATGTTACTGTTCTTTTACAAGGTGACTTCGGCATTAGGTAAAGAAACCAAATTCAACAAGTAAATAATAATAAATAAGACGCAACAAAAGAGCAGATGTAGGTTATGTACTGATAGAAACGAAACGATCAACCACATAATAAGCGAATAGCAGCAAATTAGCACATAGAGAGTATAAGACAAGACATGACTGCGTGGACAAGGTGATCCATAGGGAATTGTGCAAGAAATTGAAATTTGTCTATACGAACAAATGGTATATGAACAACACAGCATTTGTTCCAGAAAATGAGACACAGAAATTCCACTCGGATTTTGAGATACAAGCAGGTAACCTAATCTCAGCCAAACGGCCAGACTTTATAATAATCAATAAAAAAACAGAACTTGCCGAATTGTAGAGTTTGCTGTCCAAGCTGACCACAAAGTAAAATTGAAAGAAAGGGAAAAGAAGGACGAGTACCTTGACCTTGCTAGAGAATTGAAAAAATCTGTGGAACATGAAAGTGACGGTTATACCAATTGTAATTGGTGCTCTTGGTACGGACAGCAAAGGTTTGGTACAAGAACTGGAGAACTTGGAAATAAGAGAACGAATGGAGACAATCCAAACTACTGCATTATTGAGATCCACCAGAATACTGAGAAGAGTCCTGGAGATTTGAGGAGACATTCTGTCTCTCAAACTTCAGTGAAAGACCATCAGCTAACGTTGATGTGAACCCTCGACAAAGAGTAATAATAATAATAATAATTCCTAAAGGCCTAAAAAAGAGACTGGTTGAGCTCGTGGTCCGAAGAAAAATTGAGACTATCCAGTCCACAACACTGTTAAGATCAGCTGGAATACTGAGAAGATTTGCTGTCGTTCAGACTCCAATGAAAAACCACCCGTAAAAACTGGCGTGAAAAACTAGTATAGAATGATAATGATACTGAGGAGAGTGTTGTACATTGAGGAATCTTGTCACTTGATCTCTTGTGAAAGCTGCCTGTTACTACTCAACGACTACTACTACTACTACTACTACAACTAATGATAGTAATAATGATGGTAATGATAATAAAGAAAAAACATGGAATAAAAGAAGTGAATAATTATAATACAAATGGATAGTTTGAAAAAAAAATGCAAAACAACATGAAAGAAAATTGTTCTTGACTGTGTGCTCCTTCTTTTATTCATATTACAATGGATGAGATATACGCAGACCTAACACAGTGATAGATCAATAAAGAGATAAATATACTGAGATAGGTATGTACGTGTATAAATCAGCTTATCGACATCCGAATATATTAAGAAATATATAAAGGGAAGGATAATAAATATATGCATAGAAATAAAAATAGGCTAATATAAATGATAAATGTAGATGAATTGACAGGTAATTTGGAAGATCGATAAAAAGAGATATGAGTAGACTTAGATAGATAGATAGATAGATAGATAGATAGAAATATAGATCGATATGTACTGGGTTGAATAGATTGATAGATTGATAGATAGATATGATCATAGATGGATACACAGAGAGATAGATATGAACAGGGTGAGATAGATAGATAGATAGATAGATAGATAGATATGAACAGCGTTAAATAGATTGATAGATGGATAAATAGATAAATATAATCATAGATAGATACATAGAGAGATAGTTTTGGACAGGGTTTGATAGATAGATAGATAGATAGATAGATTATTTGTTGGTTGGTTGGTTTTATGACATGCCAATCATTGCGGTGTTATTTTTTTTCAGGCAATTATATGATTTCAAGTGACTTCTGATTTTAGTGATAATTTGCATGCAGTTGTTGTATGGTTTCACGTATTCCTAACCAGAACTAATAATTCATAAACAATGATTCCTTTTTAATAATCATCATTTTTAAACAGTTACAGCTTCGACCGATTATCTCAGGACAAATAATTTGTTCACATTTATAGGGCCTCAAGTATTCTGATCAAATACATGTAATTGTTAAACAGATCGATTTGACTCATCGGTGAGACTCTGGTAGGTGCTCGAAAGCCGAGTCAAGGTAGACCTGGAAGTTACAGCATGAAAGAGGACGCACCATACTCTCTAGAGTTCAAGAGTGGAACCTTATCACCGGATATGATTTAGTGACGTCATACTCAGGAAGCGATAGATGAACACAAAAATAGTCAGATACATAGATGCATCAATAGACCGAACAATAGATAGATAGATGGAAACCAAGATACATATATATGTATATATATATTTTCTTTAAGAAAAAACAAAAACCGGTCACATTAGGATTATAAATTTATTTCCATCCTGTTATTGGTTTTGATATAAATGTTGTTTTTTTTTGTCCTGATGGAATTACTCCATGTAATATCAGTTACATTGAGGAAAATTTAAGTGTTCACTGTTGAACTTTTTTTTTTTTTGTCCTGATGGAATTACTCCCAACTCCGGTTTAGCTGGACCGAATAATACTATATATATATATATATATATAGAGAGAGAGAGAGAGAGATGGATAGATAGATATAAACAGACTGTGATAGATAGATAGATAGATAGATAGTGAATGATGAAAACATAAGAACAGACTGCGATAGATAGATAGATAGAAAGATAGATATATATAAATAGACAGTGAAAGATAGATAGATATGAACAGACTGCGATAGATAGATAGATAGATAGATAGATAGATAGATAGATAGATAGATAGATATGAATTGACCATGATAGATAGATAGATTGATAGATAGATATGAACAAATGAGAACAGACAGATAGGCAGATGCAAAATTTGAAATATTTAGCGGCATTTATATTTAGGTGATGTTTGTTTTCTTGATGTTTACGTTTGTTCTCCTGCCCTGTTGATTATAAAACTGTACAATTGAGGTTAATTCAAAGAAAATATATTTTCTAATACCACTCTATGTACGTGCATGTGCGAATACTCAGCAATTATTTATTTAATAGGTGTGTGCAAAAATTCCCGGCGCCCATTTCCTAAAGCTAACGGTTGAATTAAAAACCGGTTTTTCGCTGGAAACTTTTGCATACATTGTTATCACCCATAAGACTGAGATTATTTTGGAACGTGAAAATTAAATTACACACCGCTTAAAAAGAAATACCAAAAGATGTATACGAAGCTTTTTGCAATCTAAAAAAATCTTAATCTCACCACGTAGTGATGAAGGATTCAATTCTCATGATTGTCCAATTGATTTTAACGGTATCTTAACCCGTCTGGTGTAATTTTAGGCCTAGAAGTTGGGGGAATTGAATTCATTATACATTCATATATATGTTGCTTCTTGAGATTTTTATTCCCAATCAAAACGAATAATCTTAATCTGACGGATAGATGGTACCCTAACAAGTAATTCAACTCCAAGACAGAGGAAACCGGGTAGTAATGGCAATGAAGGGGTACTCCATACTCTCCAGATCTCCACAACTGGAACCTTGTCATAAAGTATAGTCTAGTGCCATACCCTGGAATCCCTTTTTTGGAGATAGTGGGTTTTACGCATCAGCAGGGAATACAGTCAGCATTTTCTAAACCCCACCGGAAGGGTGGTCAGGAGAATGTTAACATTTTTTTTATTTGTTGTAAGTGTAATCTTTGAAAAAGGGGTAGAATAGTCTTCAATCTAAAGACAAAGCCGCGGTGAAGGTGACACTTATAGAAGTTAACTCCAAAATCAAACCTGGAGAAGAAAGCTCCAACAGCAAACTTCTGCAGACATGTAGTCATCCTTTGACAAGAAAAATCTGAGAGAAGTTATTCTGAAATAAAACCTGAAATGTTTATAGTCACTGGTTATCTTGCTATACTTGTTACTGGGAATAGCAATGTAAATCCATAGGGTGGCATATGTCGTACAAGCATATGTCACTGTAAGCCAACGATGTCTTTCAAGCTTATCATGCAACACATCTTTTGTAGTTTTCAAAAGTTGAATTAGTTATTAACCCGGATGTTTTAATTGTAATTTTGGTGGCAAAGATAGCTATTATCGGTCAAGATGTAGCAGTCATCATTTCTCAAGAGAACTATATAAGTATGATCAAATATAAGTAAGCTGTAAATTGGCAACCGTTGTCTAGGGTGAACCGATGACTCCCTTTTCAATAGGTACAACATCAATGTGTTGGGGAGGGCGTGACTTATTTCCCTGGATTGCTCCACTTTACCCTTGATCTCTACCTTATAATGCTTAGGGGTGTCCTCGTGGTGTAATGGTTAAAGCGATGAACTGCGGAATCGTAGTACGCGAGTTCGTACTCCAGTCGCGCTATTACGTTCACTTTCGGGTAAATACCCTTGGGAAAGGTATGAACCCCCTTATTCTCCCTCCAGCTATGGGTAAATAGTAGGACGGACTAGGTTCTTCAGCCTTGGGGAGGCAACTAGTCTAGGAGAAGGAAAACTCTGAATTCAAACCTGTTAAACTCCGCTTAAAAATTGACCTTGTGTCATATCCTGCCCGAGCGGAGGGGTTGGTAAATAGTACCTTATAATGCTGAATGTCAAGCAAGGAGATATCAAGCACCATTTTTTTGGTCTTTGATATGACTCAACCTAGGATTGAACCCCGGTCTCTCCGGCCATTATCGAACACACTACCCACTAGAACAGTCATCTGACATGATGTAATTTAAAGATGGTTGGAACTATGACCTCCAAATTTGTTCAATTTAGCATATGAATTTTTGAAAATTTCTAATCTCTCCAGGTCTTTAAATATCAGTTATTATCAATTATTAAAAATTAGTTTAATTATCATTAATTAGTTGAATTGTATGTATCTATCCAGCCCCTTCATCAAGGACAGGGTATTACACAAGGTTAATTTTTAGCGGAGTTTAGTAGGTTTGAATTCCGGTTTTTCCTTCTACTAGACTGGTAACCTTGTCAAAGCTAAAGAAACCAATCCGCCCTATTATTTTCACAGTTGAGAAGTGACCAGTTAGATTCATGCCTTTCCCAAGGGTATTAGCACGAAGTAAAATGTAAATAGTCTCATCCCGGATTTGAATTCTAGTCGCCAATTCCATTTTCAATGACGATAAACGTGGCGCGAATCTCGCCTTCATTTATCAAATTTTATTTATGATATATTGACAATGCTAAATTAAATCTTTACTTTTTGTCTATAAGGTCATCTAAATCAAATATTTACATCTGCTTTTCAACTATGATGGCTTTGGCATTAAATAACCCTTGAAGATTGATATGCCAATAAACAAAGCAACCAGTTTGCTTTTGTTTAATCGGATGTGTATCTGGTTGAAGATTTCCTACCATAAGCCAAATTATAGCATGATGGTTAGAGTGTTCGCCAATGGTCTGGGAGACCGGGGTTCAATCCCAAGTTGATGCCTCCATGCTTAACACTCAGCATTATAAAGTACGAATCAAGGGTAAATTTATGACCCTTTTTTAAAGAACTACACTCGTCATTGGAGAGTTAAGACTTCAAAGATTCGTATATTGCTGACATTTATATTTCACGCAACAGTCACGAGATAACTATAAAAATTAACTTCTCTCCGACGTTTATTTATTAATAATCCCTTGATGGCGTCTGTTAATTAATAAATTATGATAATATTAATCTATGAAGTAAATAAATGTGTTGTTAACTTGAAATTTTTCGTGAAATTTCTCCAGATATTAAGATTAAAAAATACAATAAAAAAAGTTGTAAAGTTGGCGACCGTAGTCGAGGGTGACCCGAAGGCTCCCTTTTCGATAGCTACTACACCAAGGTGTAGGGGAGGGCGGTACTCCTTTCCCTGGATTACTCCACTTTACCCTTCATCCGTACCTTATAATGCTGAGTGTTAAGCAAGGAGCCATCAAGTGCCATTTTTTGAGTCTTTGGTATGACACGACCTGGGATTGAATTCCGGTCTCCCGGGCCATTGGCGAACATTCTAACCATCACGTCAATGTCCGGTAAATAATATAATAATAAAATTGAATATATAATGATTATCTTACTTTAAATTACCAAATGTCCTTCTAGATTTCAACCAAATTTTCGTGTTTTAAACAATATTCAAGAAACTTTGTTTGATTTTTACTCCTCAAAATAAGACTACTGCTTATGCCAATAAAACGTTAAGTAACCGCTAATTAACGACATTATTTTCAAGAGAGGTGACTCAGATGCTTGCGCAGTCGGCTGGGTCTGTAGAATACACTAACTACACCTCTGCAGAGGAATAAGACCCTCCAACGAGCGTCCTGTTTATGACTCTAAACAATCTGATGGTGAGGTTTCAGTAATGCTGGAGCTTTGGGGAATGCAGAGCACCCCTTCATTGCCATCATTCCTAGGTCAACTGTAGCCCGGAGTGATAGCATCTGATAGGATCCTATCAATGGATCAAATAGAACTAAACTGCGTACTTATGCTAAACTGCATTGCTCGAAATAGAACTGTTTTATCAGCTAAATTGCGTACTTATCCTAAACTGAATTATCTAAAATAAAACTGCTTTTACATTTAAATCTGTGTATTGCCCAGTCGGTTGGAGCTGTAGAATACACAAACTGCACCTCTGCAGAGGCGTAAGAGCCCCCCCCCCACTACGAGTGTCCTGGATATGATACTAAACAATCTGATGGTGAGCTTCCAGTAATACTGGAGCTTTGGGGAATGCGGAACACCTCTTCATTGCCATCGCTCCGAGGTCCACTGTGGCCCGGAGTGGTAGCACCTGATAGGGACCTATCTATGGGTTAAATAGAACTAAACTGCGTACTTATGCTAAACTGAATTGTTTGAATTAGAACTGTTTGACTAAACTGGAGCGCTTGAAATATAAATGTTTTTGACAATTAAACTGCGTACTTATGCTAAACTGAATTGTTTGAAATGGAACTGTTTTTGACACTGAAACTCTACTACCGCTAAACTGAATTGTTTAATATGGAACTGTTTTGACATTTTACTGTGTGTAAACAAAATCTATTCTTATAATAAAGTGAATTGTTTGAATTAGAACTGTTTGACTAAACTGAATAGCTTGAAATAGAAATGTTTTTGATAATTAAACTGTGTACTCATGCTAAACTGAATTGTTTGAAATAGAACTAATTATATGTATAAAAATGGATTTGGCATTAAATAACCCGCAAAGGTTGATATGCCATAAAACCCAAACATCCTACTTAGATGCTTGACATTGAAAGAAGAACCAGAAGTAAAGACTTGATTCACTAAAAATTGAATACAGAACGGACGTCATTTTCAAAGCTCTAAGTGACAATTTACTTGACAGATATAAGAGGTAAGTGACGATTTATCTGTATATTTATTTTATTCATAAATTTACTTACCAATTATAATCATTATCTCATTATTTTTATATTATACTAATTGTTATAAAGTATTTTATTAAAAGTACATAATAAAGATCAACCTAAATTTTTCTTTTAAATCTAATAACATTTACTGATTTATTATTTTATTTTTGTTATACTTTACTATTTATACTCAAAATTTTTATATGGGAGAAAGTTTCTGTGATGTTGTGGCAAAAGTGCTGGACCGCTACATCATAGTAAGCAAGTTCGATCTCCTGTCGCGCTATTGTGTTCACTTTCGGACAAATACCCTTGAGAAAGGTATGAATCTCCTTATCACCTTATTTGTGGGTTAAATAACACTACGATAACACTAAAGACGGCGTTGACATTGAATTGTCCACAAAGGTTGACATGCCATAAAACAAACAAGCAAAAAAAAAAAGTGTTACAATGATTATAAGACAGAGAATTGTTTTATGAAATTTTTTTCTTTTGTGTAATTCTTATAACCATAATTCATTTCAAATTAAAGAACATTTTATTTTATTTTAAATTATGTATGGTTCAATTGAAAAAGTAAAAATATAGGAAAACCTTTCTCTTTAAACATAGGAAAACCTGTCTCTTTAAACAAATATTAGATGATTAGATTTATTAGATAAATAATTTTATCATAAACGTCATCGTCACAGTAAATTTAGATCAGATTCTTTGTTGATAATTAGGTGTAAAAGCAACTAAATTTATCACAAGAGTCATTGGGGAAAAAACGTGAAAATGCTTTTAAGTTAGCTGGAATGGTAACCATTAGCGTTAATTATAAATAATAGTTTTATACCCTTTTCTCTCAATTATCCTCATTCAATTTTTTTTTCACAGTTATTCTATTTACCCAACCACTCCGCTCAGGAAGGATATGGCACAAGGTCAATTTTTAAGCAGAGTTTAACAGGTTTGAATTCAGAGTTTTCCTTCTCCTAGACTAGTTGCCTCACCAAGGCTGAAGAACCTAGTCTGTCCCCCTATTTACCCATAGCTGGAGGGAGAATAATTGGATTCATAACTTTCTCAAGGGTATTAGTGCAATGTGAAATACAATCAGTCACGTCCAGGATTTGAACTCGTGTCGCAGTGTCCATTTCCTATGACGATAACCATTACACGACTGTTATATTTATTTGCCTTTTCTTTTCTTTTTTTCCTGCGAGAAGATATCAAAAAGCTAAGATGCCCAAGGAGGCATAACAAACAAATAATATCTTAATGGTTCATGGGAGAGGAGAGTTAAGAAGTGGAGATGCCCGAGGAGGCATAACAAATAAACAGTGATATCTTAATGGTTGATGAGAGAAAAATTTAAAGAAGTGGAAATGCCCGAGGAGGCATAACAAATAAATAATGATATCTTAATGGCTGATGAGAGGAAATTGTAAAGAAGTGTAAATGCCCGTCGAGGGATAACAAATAAATAATGATATCTTAATGGTTGATGAGAGAAAATTGTAAAGAAGTGGAAATGCCCGAGGAGGCATAACAAATAAATAATGATATCTTAATGGTTGATGAGAGAAAAATTTAAAGAAGTGGAGATGCCCGAGGAGGCATAACAAATGAATAATGATATCTTAATGGCTGATGAGAGAAAATTGTAAAGAAGTGGAGATGCCCGAGGAAGCATAACAAATAAATAATGATATCTTAATAGTTTATGAGAGAAAATTGTAAAGAAGTGGAAATGCCCAAGGATGCATAACAAATAAATAATGATATCTTAATGGCTGATGAGAGAACATTGCAAAGAAGTGGAGATGCCCGAGGAAGCATAACAAATGAATAATGATATCTTAATGGTTGATGAGAGAAGATTGCAAAGAAGTGGAGATGCCCGAGGAGGCATAACAAATAAATAATGATATCTTAATGGCTGATGAGAGAAGATTGTAAAGAAGTGGAAATGCCCGAGGAGGCATAACAAATAAATAATGATATCTTAATGGTTGATGAGAGAACATTGTAAAGAAGTGGAGATGCCCGAGGAAGCATAACAAATAAATAATGATATCTTAATGGTTGTTGAGAGAAGATTGTAAAGAAGTGGAGATGCCCGAGGAGGAATAACAAATAAATAATGATATCTTAATGGTTGTTGAGAAAAGATTGCAAAGAAGTGGAGATGCCCGAGGAGGCATAAAAAATAAATAATGATATATTAATGGTTGATGAGAGAAGATTGCAAAGAAGTGGAGATGCCCGAGGATGCATAACAAATAAATAATGATATCTTAATGGTTGATGAGAGAACATTGCAAAGAAGTGGAGATGCCCGAGGAAGCATAACAAATAAATAATGATATCTTAATGGTTGATGAGAAGAAATTGTAAAGAAGTGGAGATGCCCGAGGAGGCATAACAAATAAATAATGATATCTTAATGGTTGATGAGAGAAGATTGTAAAGAAGTGGAGATGCCCGAGGAGGCATAACAAATAAATAATGATATCTTAATGGCTGATGAGAGAATAATGTAAAGAAGTGGAGATGCCCGAGGAGGCATAACAATTAAATAATGATATCTTAATGGTTGATGAGAGAAGATTGTAAAGAAGTGGAGATGCCCGAGGAAGCATAACAAATAAATAATGATATCTTAATGGTTGATGAGAGAAGATTGTAAAGAAGTGGAGATCCCCGAGGAGGCATAACAAATAAATAATGATATCTTAATGGTTGATGAGAGAAGATTGCAAAGAAGTGGAGATGCCCGACGAGGCATAACAAATAAATAATGATATCTTAATGGTTGATGAGAGAAGATTGCAAAGAAGTGGAGATGCCCGAGGAAGCATAACAAATAAATAATGATATCTTAATGGTTGATGAGAGAACATTGCAAAGAAGTGGAGATGCCCAAGGAAGCATAACAAATAAATAATGATATCTTAATGGTTGATGAGAGAAGATTGTAAAGAAGTGGAAATGCCCGAGGAGGCATAACAAATAAATAATGATATCTTAATGGCTGATGAGAGAAAATTGTAAAGAAGAGGAGATGCCCGAGGAGGGATAACAAATAAATAATGATATTTTAATGGCTGATGAGAGAAGATTGTAAAGAAGTGGAGATCCCCGAGGATGCATAACAAATAAATAATGATATCTTAATGGTTGATGAGAGAAGATTGTAAAGAAGTGGAAATGCCCGAGGAGGCATAACAAATAAATAATGATATCTTAATGGCTGATGAGAGAAGATTGTAAAGAAGTGGAGATGCCCGAGGAGGCATAACAAATAAATAATGATATCTTAATGGCTGATGAGAGAAGATTGTAAAGAAGGGGAACTGCCCGAGGAGGCATAACAAATAAATAATGATATCTTAATGGCTGTTGAGAGAAGATTGTAAAGAAGTGGAGATGCCCGAGGAGGCATAGCAAATAAATAATGATATCTTAATGGCTGATGAGAGAAGATTGTAAAGAAGTGGAAATGCCCGAGGACGCATAAAAAATAAATAATGATATGTTAATGGCTGATGAGAGAAGATTGTAAAGAAGTGGAGATGCCCGAGGAGGCATAACAAATGAATAATGATATCTTAACGGTTGATGAGAGAAGATTGTAAAGAAGTGGAGATGCCCGAGGAAGCATAACAAATAAATAATGATATCTTAATGGTTGATGAGAGAAGATTGTAAAGAAGTGGAAATGCCCGAGGAGGCATAACAAATAAATAATGATATCTTAATGGCTGATGAGAGAAAATTGTAAAGAAGAGGAGATGCCCGAGGAGGCATAACAAATAAATAATGATATCTTAATGGCTGATGAGAGAAGATTGTAAAGAAGTGGAGATCCCCGAGGATGCATAACAAATAAATAATGATATCTTAATGGTTGATGAGAGAAGATTGCAAAGAAGTGGAGATGCCCGAGGATGCATAACAAATATATAATGATATCTTAATGGTTGATGAGAGAAGATTGCAAAGAAGTGAAGATGCCCGAGGATGCATAACAAAAAAATAATGATATCTTATGGTTGATGAGAGAAGATTGCAAAGAAGTTGAGATGCCCGAGGAGGCATAACAAATAAATAATGATATCTTAATGGTTGTTGAGAGAAAATTGTAAAGAAGTGGAGATGCCCGAGGAGGCATAACAAATAAATAATGATATCTTAATAGTTTATGAGAGAAAATTGTAAAGAAGTGGAAATGCCCGAGGATGCATAACAAATAAATAATGATATCTTAATGGTTGATGAGAGAAGATTGTAAAGAAGTGGAGATGCCCGAGGAGGCATAACAACTAAATAATGATATCTTAATGGCTGATGAGAGAAGATTGTAAGGAAGTGGAGATGCCCGAGGAGGCATAACAAATAAATAATGATATCTTAATGGTTGATGAGAGAAGATTGCAAAGAAGTGGAGATGCCCGAGGAGGCATAACAAATAAATAATGATATCTTAACGGCTGATGAGAGAAGATTGTAAAGAAGTGGAGATGCCCTAGGAGGCATAACAACTAAATAATGATATCTTAATGGCTGATGAGAGAAGATTGTGAGGAAGTGGAGATGCCCGAGGAGGCATAACAAATAAATAATGATATCTTAATGGCTGATGAGAGAAAAATGTAAAGAAGTGGAAATGCCCGAGGAGGCATAACAAATAAATAATGATATCATAATGGCTGATGAGAGAAGATTGTAAAGAAGTGGAGATGCCCGAGGAGGCATAACAAATAAATAATGATATCATAATGGCTGATTAGAGAAGATTGTAAAGAAGTGGAGATGCCCGAGGAGGCATAACAAATAAATAATGATATCTTAATGGCTGATGAGAGAAAATTGTAAAGAAGTGGAGATGCCCGAGGAGGCATAACAAATAAATAATGATATCTTAATGGTTGATGAGAGAAAAATGTAAAGAAGTGGAAATGCCCGAGAAAGCATAACAAATAAATAATGATATCTTAATGGTTGATGAGAGAAGATTGCAAAGAAGTGGAGATGCCCGAGGAGGCATAACAAATAAATAATGATATCTTAATGGCTGATGAGAGAAGATTGTAAAGAAGTGGAGATGCCCGAGGAGGCATAACAAATAAATAATGATATCTTAATGGCTGATGAGTGAAGATTGTAAAGATGTGGAGATGCCCGAGAAGGCATAACAAATAAATAATGATATCTTAATGGCTGATGAGAGAAGATTGTAAAGAAGTGGAGATGCCCGAGGAAGCATAACAAATGAATAATGATATCTTAATGGTTGATGAGAGAAGATTGTAAAGAAGTGGAGATGCCCGATGAGGCATAACAAATAAATAATGATATCTTAATGGCTGAGGAGAGAAAAATGTAAAGAAGTGGAGATGCCCGAGGAGGCATAACAAATAAATAATGATATCTTAATGGCTGATGAGAGAAAAATGTAAAGAAGTGGAAATGCCCGAGGAGGCATAACAAATAAATAATGATATCTTAATGGTTAATGAGAGAAGATTGTAAAGAAGTGGAGATGCCCGAGGAAGCATAACAAATAAATAATGATATCTTAATGGCTGATGAGAGAAAAATGTAATGAAGTGGAAATGCCCGAGGAGGCATAACAAATAAATAATGATATCTTAATGGCTGATGAGAGAATAATGTAAAGAAGTGGAGATGCCCGAGGAGGCATAAGAAATAAATAATGATATCTTAATGGATGATGAGAGAAGATTGTAAAGAAGTGGAGATGCCCGCGTAAGCATAACAAATAAATAAAGATATCTTAATGGCTGATGAGAGAAGATTGTAAAGAAGTGGAGATGCCCGAGGAGGCATAACAAATAAATAATGATATCTTAATGGCTGATGAGAGAAGATTGTAAAGAAGTGGAGATGCCCGAGGAGGCATAACAAATAAATAATGATATCTTAATGGATGATGAGAGAAGATTGTAAAGAAGTGGAGATGCCCGAGGAGGCATAACAAATAAATAATGATATCTTAATGGCTGATGAGAGAAGATATTAAAGAAGTGGAGATGCCCGAGGAGGCATAACAAATAAATAATGATATCTTAATGGTTGATGAGAGAAGATTGTAAAGAAGTTGAGATGCCCGAGGAGGCATAACAAATAAATAATGATATCTTAATGGTTGATGAGAGAAGATTGCAAAGAAGTGGAGATGCCCGAGGATGCATAACAAATTAATAATGATATCATAATCGTTGATGAGAGAAGATTGTAAAGAAGTGGAGATGCCCGAGGAGGCATAACAAATAAATAATGATATCTTAATGGCTGATGAGTGAAGATTGTAAAGAAGTGGAGATGCCCGAGGAGGCATAACAAATAAATAATGATATCTTAATGGCTGATGAGTGAAGATTGTAAAGAAGTGGAGATCCCCGAGGAGGCATAACAAATAAATAATGATATCTTAATGGCTGATGAGAGAAAATTGTAAAGAAGTGGAGATGCCCGAGGAGGCATAACAAATAAATAATGATATCTTAATGGTTGATGAGAGAAGATTGCAAAGAAGTGGAGATGCCCGAGGATGCATAACAAATTAATAATGATATCATAATCGTTGATGAGAGAAGATTGTAAAGAAGTGGAGATGCCCGAGGAGGCATAACAAATAAATAATGATATCTTAATGGTTGATGAGAGAAGATTGTAAAGAAGTGGAGATGCCCGAGGAAGCATAACAATAAATAATGATATCATAATGGCTGATGAGTGAAGATTGTAAAGAAGTGGAGATGCCCGAGGAGGCATAACAAATAAATAATGATATCTTAATGGCTGATGAGAGAAGACTGTAAAGAAGTGGAGATGCCCGAGGAAGCATAACAATAAATAATGATATCATAATGGCTGATGAGTGAAGATTGTAAAGAAGTGGAGATGCCCGAGGAAGCATAACAAATAAATAATGATATCTTAATGGCTGATGAGTGAAGATTGTAAAGAAGTGGAGATGCCCGAGGAGGCATAACAAATAAATAATGATATCTTAATGGCTGATGAGTGAAGATTGTAAAGAAGTGGAGATGCCCGAGGAGGCATAACAAATAAATAATGATATCTTAATGGCTGATGAGAGAAAATTGTAAAGAAGTGGAGATGCCCGAGGAGGCATAACAAATAAATAATGATATCATAATGTTTGATGAGAGAAGATTGTAAAGAAGTGAAGATGCCCGAGGAGGCATAACAAATAAATAATGATATCTTAATGGCTGATGAGAGAAAATTGTAAAGGAGAGGAGATTACCCAAGGAAGCATAACAAATAAATAATGATATCTTAATGGTTGATGAGAGGAGATTGTAAAGAAGTGGAGATGCCCGAGGAGGAATAACAAATAAATAATGATATCTTAATGGCTGATGAGAGAAAAATGTAAAGAAGTGGAAATGCCCGAGGAGGCATGAGAAATAAATAATGATATCTTAATGGCTGATGAGTGAAGATTGTAAAGAAGTGGAGATGCCCGAGTAGGCATAACAAATAAATAATGATATCTTAATGGTTGATGAGAGAAGATTGTAAAGAAGTGGAGATGCCCGAGGAGGCATAACAAATAAATAATGATATCTTAATGGTTGATGAGCGAAGATTGTAAAGAAGTGGAGATGCCCGAGGAGGGGTAACAAATAAATAATGATATCTTAATGGTTGATGAGAGGAGATTGTAAAGAAGTAGAGATGCCCGAGGAGGCATAACAAATAAATGATGATATCTTAATGGTTGATGAGAGGAGATTGTAAAGAAGTGGAGATGCCCGAGGAGGAATAACAAATAAATAATGATATCTTAATGGTTGATGAGAGAAAATTGTAAAGAAGTGGAGATGCCCGAGGAGGAATAACAAATAAATAATGATATCTTAATGGCTGATGAGAGAAGATTGTAAAGAAGTGGAGATGCCCGAGGAGGAATAACAAATAAATACTGATATCTTAATGGTTGATGAGAGGAGATTGTAAAGAAGTGGAGATATCCGAGGAGGCATAACAAATAAATAATGATATCTTAATGGTTGATGAGAGGAGATTGTAAAGAAGTAGAGATGCCCGAGGAGGCATAACAAATAAATAATGATATCTTAATGGTTGATGAGTGGAGATTGTAAAGAAGTGGAGATGCCCGAGGAGGAATAACAAATAAATAATGATATCTCAATGGTTGATGAGAGAAAATTGTAAAGAAGTGGAGTTGCCCGAGGTGGAATAACAAATAAATAATGATATCTTAATGCCTGATGAGAGAAGATTGTAAAGAAGTGGAGATGCCCGAGGAGGAATAACAAATAAATACTGATATCTTAATGGTTGATGAGAGGAGATTGTAAAGAAGTGGAGATGCCCGAGGAGGCATAACAAATAAATAATGATATCTTAATGGTTGATGAGAGAAAATTGTAAAGGAGAGGAGATTACCCAAGGAAGCATAACAAATAAATAATGATATCTTAATGGTTTATGAGAGAAGATTGTAAAGAAGTGGAGATGCCCGAGGAGGCATAACAAATAAATAATGATATCTTAATGGTTGATGAGAGAAGATTGTAAAGACGTTGAGATGCCCGAGGAGGCATAACCAACAAAGAAATAATAATAATAGTAATAATAATAGTAATAATAACAATAATAATATTAATAATAATAACTTCAGACAATTTATAATAAACAGTAATATTCTTGGAATCATTTTGAGATGAGGCTTCTTAATCTGAGAATTAATTTTTATTTATTGCGGACTTATTTCCTCATCTTGGTAGTTTTTATGTTGTTTCTTCTTCACCTGAAGAAGACCAGAGGTGAAATTAGGCCGAAACGTAGTGAAAGAAGAAACAACATAAAAACTACCAAGATGAGGAAATAAGTCCGCAATAAATAAAAATTAATTCTCAGTGATATTCTTTTAAACCAGTAATACCAGAATATCTTTTTTTCTGGTGTAACATTATACAATTAAAACTGATAGTGTTGGGTATTATTCATTACCAAACGCCCCAGCACATGAAAACTCAAAACAAAATTGCATATATGATAATATTTATTTTGGGACTGCTGCATAATCATATTTTGGGTTAGAAAGTTTCTATGTGAAAAGTTTGGCAATAAATAATTCCTAGTTAACACTGTTTTGATTGTACAATGTTCCACAATAATAAAAAGATGGCGTCTATGAAAGAAAATTAACTTTAATAAAAAATATGTTACAATATACTTATTTATGGGTGATGATCTATCTATCTATCTATCTATCTATCTATCTATCTATCTGTGTGTTTGTGTGTTTGTATGTGTATCTGATCATATACTGTGCTTTTGTATAATGTTTCACGAGAAATGATCACATGTTATTTTCAGTTTAGAAGAAAATTAACTTTTTTTTTCAATTGGTCTACTTTTTCGTATATATATATATATATATATATATATATATATATATATATATATATACGCCTCGACACTGTTTCAGATCTTTGAGACAAGAAAAACAGAAAAGTCTGGGAAATAGATAGATGGATGAATAGATAGATAGATATGAACAGATTTAGATAGATAGATAGATAGATTTGAATGGTTCAACAAAAATTATGAACTCCCTGTTTGCATGTATTCTCACTTTTTACATAGATCACACACACACACACACACACACACACACACACACACACACACACACACACACACACACACACACACAAATGGGGATGAAATTGAATATCTGTATAATAAAATTGTATCGAATTTTTATTAAAACTTGAAAATGAAATATACGTTAAACACTACGTTTAACTACAAAAAATTTCGACGTGTATTGTATGGATATAGAAAGAAGAATCAATGGATAATAATTTTTGCAGGGTATATGAATAATCAGTTCGAAGATAAAACATATTAAAGAGAGAATCTATCAATACTAAATTGGTTTTCAAATTCCAGAAGGACATCACCAATCCTAAATTCACATCCTGAGATTAACGCAACCCATTATCCAGTTCCGTTTTGCAATATATATGGATATATATTTCGCCTGGACCAGGAAGCTATGAGAATGTATTTGAGAATTGTTTGAACCGAGGGCCAACTCGTGCATTATGACGTGGCATGATAGGATTGGTTTACTTAGGATGTGCCTAGAAACGCCTCGACACTAAGACCTTGGACAAGAGAAAAAGAAGTCAGGGAAAGCGTTTTGACTAAATTTCCTCAAATAAACGCAGTGAATAGGAAAAAAGAGAATAAGACATCAAGAAAGAGAAAGATTAAATTTTGCCGTTCGCTTTGTTACAAATATTTAGCGAACAATTATCACCACGTTTAACTATACAACTTTCGATGTGTATTGTATGGGTATTTATTATAGAAGGAGGAATGTATGGATAATATTGTATAGATAGGAATTTATGATAAGCATTGTCACAGAAAGCCAAACCCAGGTAGACACCTGTATGCTAGTGTACAGAAGGCAGACAAAAATATCCAAAAGTGATTAAGTGCATTAAGTCTATGTTTTTATACCTTTGTTCATATATACGTATATATATATATGTGTGTGTGTGTGCGTGCGTGTGTGTGTGTGTATGTGTGGGCGGGCGTGTGTATTGGTGTGTATATTCATTTATCGGTACCATATACAATGTACTCAACGACCTCGATTTTCCTTCATTTTGTGTTTTCATATGCATATTTTTATAGGGCACTTAGATATTTAGATATTTATGCATTATCATTAATATTATCATCATTTTACTCCCTTGCGACTTTTTTCAGACTAAAGATAACGGATGGTTCCTCGTTGGAGTTTGAGTGACAGCAAATCTCCCCAAGTCTCCCAGACACTTCTCAGTATTCTAGTCGATCTTAATAATGCTGTAGTTTTTGCTGTAGTCTTGATGGTTGCTGCTCATCCTCTTATTTCCTCCAGTCCCTGTACGAAACATTTGATGACAGTACCAAGAGCACCAATTACAATTGGGATTACCGTCACTTTCATCTTCCATAGTTTTTCCGTTCTCTAGCAAGGATTATAATTATCATTATTTATTCATAAGAGTTTTTCACATCAGCGTTAGCTGATGGTCTTTCACTGGAGTTTGAATGACAGCAGGTCTCCTCAAGTCTCCAGGACTCTTCTCAGTATTCTGGTCGTTCTCAATAATGTAGTAGTTTGGATGTTCTCCACTCGTTAGCCAAGTTCCAAGTCCTCCAGTCCCTTTAGTAATCCCATAGTTACTGTTCCAAACACACCAATTACAGTTGGTATGATTGTCACCTGCATGTTCCATAGTTTTTTTTCGATTCCCTGGCAAGGTCCAGGTACTTGTCCTTCTATTCTCATTCTTTTAGTTTTATTCTGTGGTCATCCGGGACAACTTAGAATGTATTATGCAAACCAAAAAACAAAAAAACAAAACAAAAAACAAAAAACAAAAAACAAACAAACTATAAAGTTGCACTAAAAAATTCCTCCAATTTTTTAATTGAATAATTCTAACTTATATAAAACATACACTTGGTTAATCTATGTTATATAGATCTATCTTTTATAACAATTAGCGTTTGTAACAGAATATTTTCGATTGACCAAAAACAAAACTTCATAGAAAAATGGATAACGGATTAGTTATCTTATTGAAATATTATTTATATTTGATTAAATATTTCTCATAAGGTTTAAAGATATTTCTTTAGGACTGAAATATAAAACGATTACATAGCATTCATTATTACTTCGGATGAAGAATTCAGATCTGCAAATAAATATGGATTTAGTTTATAAATGCAGAATTTTGAATTTCTTTCGACCGATTATTTCTTCGACACATTATTTCTAAAATATAAATAAATTTTTCAAAAAATATCATTTTTTATTTTTATTTTTTATTTTACTTTTTGGTTTTGTTTGAAAGACTGTAACCTAAACTATAAAAAACAACAACAAAAAACAAACAAACAAAAAACAAAAACAAAACATATTTCCATTAGTTTTCATTAAATTCGACTGTTTTAAAAACAGAGTTTAATTTTACTGGTAAATTTACGAAAAATAACAGAAATGTTAGATGAAAATGATTTAATATAATATTTTTGTTTCTTCTTACTTTCATTTTAGTCTGCGTACGATCATTCATTACACTTCATCATCATCATCATCATGTCATGCTGCGTGCATGGATTTCCCTGACTTTCTCTTGCCATTTGTTCTGGCAGGTCCTCCAAAATACATCTTTTGTCTTACAGAGCTGTTGTCGATAAGTTCTAGCTGGTTGTCTAACGCTTGCTCGTCTGTGTGAAGGGATCCAAAGTAGAACGTCGCTTATGAGTTCGTCCTTACTACGCCAGCAGTGTCCTGCATGTCTTGTTCGTCTCATTGGGATGATTTTAGAGATGGGAAGAAGGTGGCTGTACAGCTACCGAGGTTCAGTTTGAATACTCTCAATGATATCCTGACACACTTGCATGCAGTACGCCTTCTGAGCATCAGTCAGCAATCTTAGCACTATTCAGGGCAGAATTTCCGACTGCTCAAATCTTCGGTGATATCTTTCCAAACATCTTTTTTTTTATAGTCCTGTTGACTTGCGACCATTCCTCCAGTCAACCGATGATCACTGCACATCACTTGCTTTACACGCTCAACGTTGACCTGCATGTTGAAGGTCTCCTGATCTTAGAGTCGTCTTTCACCATCTCGCGCCTCTCTTTGAACCTCTTGAGCCACTCGAAAACACAAGCGCATGATACAGTATTATGTCCATACACTTACTGAAGCATTTCGAGTGCTTGCGACGAAGATTTCCACGACCTGGCCAAAAATTTCAAGTTTATTCGTTGCTTTGTATTCATCGTTCATTCTTCAGTGCCCATAGCTAAATTAACTGAAAAAGAGGAAGTAAAAACAAAAGCATGTGAAAAAAATGCAATGATTGCAATATGCTACGATTACAGTTCTTGAATGCATATTATATCTATGTTATGATCTATGGCCGATGCTGTTAGCTCCGGTAGTTGCCCTATTCTATTTAAGGTTCTAACGTTGAATGAAAACGCAGTTTCTTCCAAGCAGCGGTCGAGTCGATACTGCTATATGGATGCACTACGTGGACACTAACTAAACGTATGGAGAAAAACCTTGTCGGCAACTATAAAAGAATGCTGCGAGCAATATTGAACAAGTCCTAGAGGCAGCCGCTGTACAGCCACCTACCTCCTATCAGGAAAACTATCAATGTCAGACGAATCCGATATGCAGGTCACTGCTGGAGAAGTAAGGACGAACTCATATGTGATGTACTCCTATGGACCCCTTCAAATGGACGAGCAAAGGCAGGACGACCAGCTAGAACCTACATACAGCAACTCTGTGCCGATACGGGATGTATTCCAGAAGACCTGCCGGAAGCAATGGACGATAGAGAAGGGTGGCGAGAGAGGGTCAAGGATATCTATACTGATAGCGGGATGTGATGATGATGATGATGATGTCGATTACAGTTATATACTCCAAACATCTCACGTTAGAAGATTACACAATACGCTTATCTTTCTTTTGCTTATAGCTTACGTATCTTTCCCAGTCCCATTATTTTTCAGACAGACCTCCAATATATATATATATATATATATATATATATATACTGAGAGTGCTATCACTTAATCTTGAGAGGACTTCTATTAACTAGCTTTAAAATAATCAGCTTCATAGTAGCAGCTACATTATATGGGGCGAGTTCGAATGGTGTAGTGGGTAATGTGTTGAACTGCGGAATCGTAGTAAGCAAGTTTAAACTCCAGTCGTGTTATAACGTTCACTTTCGGAATAATACCCTTGGGAAAAGTATGAACCCCCTTATTCGTGTTATTTCACATTGATGGTTTTAGCATTAAATAACCCGCAAAAGTTTATTTGCCATTAAGTAAAGAAATAAGACCAAACTTTTATACATAACTCTTACTTATCTAAGTCGATGACTTTTCTCTTGAAATCAATCTCAGAACCAATTTGCCGGATCCTTTGTAAAGAAAATGTACATCTGAACCAGAATTGCTTTGTAGAGACATCAGTTGTTTAGTTTTAGGAGCTGCCCGTGGTATAATGGTTATCGTCGTAGGAAATGGACACGGCGACACGAGTTCAAATCCTGGACGAAACTGATTGCGTTTCACATAGCACTAATACCCTTGGGAAAGGTATGAATCCAATAATCATCCCTCCAGCTATGGGTAAATAGTAGGGCAGACTAGGTTCTTCAGCCTTGGTGAGGCAACTAATCTAGGAGAAGGAAAACTCTGAATTCAAACCTGTTAAACCACACTTAAAAATTGACCTTGTGTCATATCCTGCCCGAGCGGAGGGGTTGGGTAAATAGGGTAGAGACATCAGTAGTAATGAGACATGGATTTCTTAGGACGACACAGAAAACCAAGCGTCAGAGTTAACAGAGGAAGTTTCTGACGTTGTCGAGGCCGAAGAAAGCAAGACTGTTAAAGTCAGGAGTAAAAAAAAGTCCCTGTTCTTACCACAGGGTGAGAAGATCAATCAACAAGTTTATGAGGAGATCCTGCTGCGTATACTTCGCTTAACATGCAGGAAGAAACAAAAGTTGTATAATGACAAATTGTGACTGCTTCAGTCCAACAATGCATATGCTCACAACACCCTGAGGATCCGGCAGTTTCGGATTGAGAGGAACATCCCCGTACTGTATCAACATCCTTATTCCCTTGATCTTGCCACCTTTGACTTTTTTCTTTTTCGCAAACTCAACAGGATTATCAAGGAGACACGTTTTGAAGGCATGGAAGCCATCAAGTTGGCTGTTGCAACGAAACTGAGAGGCATCACAGAAGAATCCTCCGAGTAGAGCATAAAACGTCGCAGAGAAGGAAAGGAAATAAATTAAATTCGAGAGTAATTACAGTGAAGAGTGAACCATGTTGTTTGTTGTTTGAAATTGAAAAAAATTGACACTAATCCCGTTACTTTCCATGGTTTTGGTTTGGTTTGGTTGGGTTGAGTTTTATGGCACATCAACCATTGTAGGTTATTTAATGCCAAAACATTTTTATACGTACAAACAGTTCTATTTTAAACAATTAAATTTTGCATAAGTACGCAGTTTAAATATCAAAAACAGTTCTATTTCTAACAATTCAGTTTAGCATAAGCACTGTTTTTTGTTTACACACAGTTAAATGCAAAAACAGTTCTATTTTAAACAATTCAGTTTAACATAAGTACACAGTCCTATTTGACCCACTGATAGATCCTATCATATGCTAACAATCGGGGCCTGAGTGCACCTGGGAGCGATGGGTACACCGCATTTCTCAAAGCTCCAGCATTTCCCAAAGCTTCAGTATTTTCAGAGGTGGGTGTCCTCATGGTGTCATAGTTAAAGCAATCGACAGCGGAATCGTAGTAAGCAAGTTCGTACTCCAGTCGCGCTATTGCCTTCACTTTCGGGCACATACCCTTGGGAAAGGTATGAACCCCCTTATCCTCCCAGCCATGGCTTAAATAGTACCATTACTGTTCTTCTAGGAGAATACCTTTGGCATTAAATAACCGACAAAAGTTGATATGCCATTAAAAAAACAAAGAAAGAAAAGAAATCACCATCAGATTATTTTGTGTCATTTTCAGGACATTCGTTGGGAGTCTTACCCCTCTGCAGAGATGCAATCGGTGTATTCTGCAGCTCCAGTTGACCGGACCGGTTACTTTTTAGATACACCTTATATATATATATATATATATATATATATATATATATATATATATATATATATATATATATATATATATATATATATATGTGTGTGTGTGTGTGTGTGTGTTAATGTACATAAGTATATCCATGAATATTTTGAACAAATCATACCATTTTTCTCAATATGTACAAAGGGGAAAATTGAGATGATAGAATTTATCCAGTCCTCGTGGAAAATAGCCCCGAAGTAAGTGAGTTCGAACTTTTGTCGCACTCTTCCGTTCACTTTGGGCTAAAACCCTTAGAAAAGGGATGAGCTTCCTTATTCAACCAGCTATGAATTTAATACTGTCACTGTTGTTCTTCTACAAGGATGTCTTTGGCATTAAATTATCCACAAAGATTGATATGCCATGAAACTAATAAGTCTTAGCTCCATGACAGTATATGATACAAGATATGTTTTTCCTTGAGCTGCTTTCTTTGAGACTGGTTGCCGTACCAAGGCTAAAAAAATTCAGTCTGCCTCACTATGTAACCATAGCTTGGTAAAAAAAAGGGGGGGGGTCCACTGTGGGCATTTAAACGCAAACTACTCTGTCTAGGATTTGAAATCTGGTTGCTGAGTCCATACAATTGTGATGCATATTTGTGTACATAGTTTTTGCAATTATCTATTACGA
Source organism: Sepioteuthis lessoniana (assembly GCA_963585895.1). NCBI lineage: Eukaryota > Metazoa > Mollusca > Cephalopoda > Myopsida > Loliginidae > Sepioteuthis > Sepioteuthis lessoniana. The sequence goes on from CAUZXS010004158.1 coordinate 104,453, forward strand.
AGAGGGAAAGAAAAAAGATTGATAAGTTAGTTTTTTTTATAGACTTGGATAAATAAAACCCAAGCCAGACTCAGAGAAAGAAAAAGCGAATGAGTGTGTATGTGTATATAAGAGAGAGAGAGAGAGAGAGAGAGAGATAGAGAGAGAGAGAGAGAGAGAGAGAGTGAAGTGTGTGAGAAATTGATAGAAAGATTTAAAAAGTTAATGAGATTGAAAAAAAAACCAGATGGAAAGTGAGTGATAGAGAAAGCGGGAGAAAGTAAGTGAGTGAGAGACTTGGATGAATACAGGCCAAACATTTTATAGAGAGAAAGAGAGAGAGAGAGAGAGAGAGAGAGAGAGAGAGAGAGAGAAAAGGGAAAATGAATGAAGGTTATTGAAAGAGAATGAAGAAGAGACAAATGGGGGAAATTAATAAGAAAGAGAGTGAGAGTGAAATAAAAATAAAAATAAAAAAACTGAGTGAGTGAGTGAGTGAGCGAACGATAGAGAGAGTGACTTGCTGAGGGTGATAGAGTAACAACATGATAGCAGATAGAAGAGAAAGTGAATGAAAGAGATTGTGTATATGTGTGTGAGTATGAGAGAGAGAGAGAGAGAGAGAGAGAGAGAGACACACACACACACACACACACACACACACACACACACACACACACACACACACACAGAGTGAATTGTAGAAAGTGATAAAAAGAAAAAGAATGAGTGAGGGCTGTACAAAAAGAAAGTTAATGAAAGCGATGAAGAAAGAGAAAGAGAGTGATAGAGAGAAAGCTAATGAAAGGAATAAAGAGAGAGAGGAATTTTTGTGTGATAGAAAGTGAATGACTAATAAAAAATGAGAGAAAGTGTGACTGTAAGTGTGTTTTTGTGTGTGTGTTTTTGTGTGTGTGAGTGTGTGTGTGTGTGAGAGAGAGAGAGAGAGAGAGAGAGAGAGTATTAATAAAATGGCAAGAGAGAGAGAGAGCGGCGGGGTGAATAAAAAGAGTGTTAATTAAAGTGTTAAAGAAAGCGGGAGAAATTTAGTATGGGTGATCGTCTTGAATAAAAGAGAAATCCTAGATAGATTAATGAAGATATTTTAAAAACGTTTTTCAATTTCTACTCTATCCATTTTTCTTTTTTCTTTTTCTTTCTTTTCTTTTTAAATGACTACCATCTTGGACGTTTTTGTTTTCAGTTAGATCGTGGATATTTATGAAATGACCGAGAATCCAATGTCATTACTAGACGTAGCCTGATCCCTACCCTATCAAACACACTTTAATAAGGAATCTGGAGGTGGGATAGAGGCCGGTTTTCTGGTGTCATGTTATTGAAGAAAATGTTTCAACTCTTCTTTAGATAGGTTGGAGTCACTTGCTGGTCCAGGTGTGACATATGAAAATTATCTCCTGTTGTTGTTTATGTAAGGGACACCTGTAGTTTCTTTAATCCGATCCATGCACCCCTAATGATTAACATAGCCACAGTATGCGTGTGTATATGTGTGTGCTTTAGTTTGTGTGAGTGTGAGCAAGCAGAAAAGTGTATGTATGCATGCCCCCACTCTCTCTCTCTCTCTCTCTCTCTCTCTCTCTCAGTGAGTGTGTGTGTGTGTTTTGGGACGACAGTGTTCTAAATATGCCGGAGTAAAAGAAACAGAGGTCGAAAGAGAAACAGCTAGATATATATATATCTAAGTGTAGACAGCTATGCTTTCAGCAGTTGGTGTGTGTGTGTGTGTGTGTGTGTGTTAGGCAGTGTAGCGCTTTAATTATCACCAAGGAAAAGAAACAAGGGATTTTAAGAGCGACAGATAGATAAAAATTCATCCTTAGGTTGCTATGCACACAATTTTCATGTGTGTGTGTATGCCAGTACGCACGCCTGTGAGTTTGTGTTTGTATATATATATATATATATAGAGAGAGAGAGAGATGGAAAAAAGAACGCATACACACATAAACGCGCGCGCACGCGCGCACACACACATATCATCATCATCATCATCATGTCACACTGCCAGCACGGATCTCCCTAACCCTCTGTCGCATCCCGTTTCTATCATCCATCGCTCCTGGGACGTCTTTAAGGCTATATCCTGTATCGGCACAGAGCTGTTGTAGATAAGTTCAATCTGGTCGTCCTGCCATTGCTCGTCTATGTGAAGGGCTCCAGAGGAGTATATCGCTTATAAATTCGTCCTTACTTCTCCAACAATGTCCAGCATGTCTGGTTCGTTTAACATTGATTGTTTTCATGATGGGTGGTAGGTGGCCGTACAGTGACTGTTTTGTGGGGTGTTGCCTCCTGGACTTGTTCAATATTGCTCACAGCATTCTTGTGTAATTCCCATCAAGCTTTTTCTTCATACGTTTAGTTAGCGCCCATGTAGTGCATCCATATAGCAGTATGGATACGACTGCTATATATATATATATATATATATATATATATATATTAATTTGTTAATCTTAATCAGTTTCTTCCTTTGACCAACATTAGATTGCTTACATTTCAAGATTGAAGGAGTATGAATTCCATTAGATGATGTGAGCGAATATATATATATATATATATATATATATATATATATATATATATATATATATATATATATAAGTACGAAGTGCATACTATAAGTTTCCAGACATTTTTCGTATGGGCATTTTTATTGATAGTTCACACATGAAACTCTACTCCCTTTCGAAGTTATCTCCTCCGGCTGCAATGCAGTTGTTGTGCCGTTCCAACAATTTCTGGAAAGCCCTATGGAAGTCCTCTTGTGTGAGCGTGTCAATGACCTTCGTCTCAGTCTCTTTCATCTCCTCAAATGTCTCTTAACGACAGCCTCTGAGCTTAGGGAATAAGCAAAAGTCACTGGGAGCAAGGTCTGGACTATAGGGAGGGTGACGAACTGTCTTGATGCCCATCTTGGTCAAATAGTCTGTGACAAGGATGGAGTTGTGGACTGGTGCATTGTTCTGATGGAAATACCACTGACCCGATTTGAAGAGTGCTGGCCTCTTCCCAATGAATCTCTTCCTGAACTCCCTTAAAACCTCAATATAGTAACCATAACACTAACCCTAACCCTTTGGCCAATCAACTCTGGTGTATTGACTTCCTTACTCCTCCCACACCTCTCATCATCCCTCACAGACTCCCTGCCTTCCTTGAATCTCTTATGCCACTCAAAAACTGATGCTCGATTCATGCAAGATGGTCGAAAAGCAGTCTGAAGTATTCCATAGGTTTCTGTGGCATTTTTTCCAAGTTTAAAACACAATTTTATTGCATATCGTTCTTTTAAAGTGTCAGATTGCATTTTGGAAATTCACCAACTGTGACAATCAGGCTTTAGTAGGGTGTATTCCAATTACTGCTGTAGCTTCTCATTTGAACATGAAATCATAAAAATTGGTCAGTCATCTCATAAGATGTATAGCAATAACATACTGAATTTTCAAGAGTCTACGACAGATTTAAATGCCCATACAAAAAAAAGTCTGGAAACTTATCGCATGCACCTCGTATATATATATATATATATATATATATATCATATGACATGGTACAGGCTGTGACCCTGGTTTTCATGCACTAAGCAAATTGTCGGACGATTGCTGATTGCATGAAATCCAGGGTCACAGAGTTTACCATTTCATATATATATATATATATTTTTTTTTTTCTTTCTTCGAAATTCATTCAAAAGCTGAGGGGATAAAGAAAACATTTTTTGCTCTGAATTGTAACTTTGCATTGTTTACAAATCAAACAAAGTGATCAAGGCTTGAATAGAGGTCTGTCATCAAAATTTGGTTTGCTGAGAAATGCAAACCATGTGAAATTTAAAGAAGGATGTGTTATGTGTTCGGCGAAACATGTATTCGTAAAAGAAAATGTTTACAAATGGTTTAACTGGGTGTGTCACAACGAATTTGAGCCGAAAAGATAGCCCACGGAATGAAAACGGACAGACTTTTCGTTAGAGAAAAGCTCCTGGTGAAGCGGTCAAAAAAAAAAGCCTCATAATGACAATCTTTATGAACATGAAAGGATTCATATTTATCGATTTTCTTGAAAAAGGTGCAACACAAAACATGCTTTTATGGCCAACCTTTCAGGCTAGATTTACCTTATTTATTGAATGACCATCGAGTATGTACTTGCATATTTATATGTATATATATAAGCATGCATATGCATATGTGCGTACGCATGCGCGTGTGCACTAACTTGGACGATGTATACACTAAATATTTTTTTAAGTTTGAGAAAAAGACTTTTAAAAAGATCCAGATAAGCTGTTGCACTTTTATATGTGTGTGTGTGTGAGTGAGTGAGTGGAGAGAGAGAGAGAGAGAGAGAGAGAGAGAGAGAGAGAGAGAGAGAGAGAGAGAGAGAGCGAGAATCTGAATTTCTTTGTAAATGCAAATGTGCATGAAAGTTGTTGGCGACTGTAGTCGAGGGCGACCAGATGGCTCCCTTTTCAATAGCTACTACATCGTGGTGTAGGGGAAGGCGCTACTCCTTTCCCTGGATTGGTACGTTTCCCTTTGATTGGTACGTTTCCCTTGATACGTACCTTATATTGCTGAGTGTTAAGCAAGGAGATATCAAGTACCATTTTTCAAGTCTTTGGTATGACTCGACCTGGGATTGAACCCCGGTCTACCGGACCATTGGTGAATTTTTTTTTTGTTATTTCTTTAAAGATATGTGACTGTGTGTGTATGTGTTTTGTTTGACTTTATGTGTGTGTGTGTGTGTGTGTGTGTGTGAGTGAATATGAGCCAAAACCAATATAATTTAATATATAACGGTAGTATATACGCGAGAGGTCGTATGAGACTGGTATATATATGTAGTGCGTATGCATGGTGCACTTTTGGAATATTTATAGGATACGTATGCATTATGAATATGCATTACACTTTTGTGTCTTGTGTTTATATTCTCTCTTTTTATATGTTTGAGTGTGTGTGTGTGTGTGTGTGTGTGTGAGTTCATATATAATTGTGAGTGTATGAATATCACACACACACACACACACACACACACACACACACACACACACACACACATATATATATATATATATATACACGGGTTTTAATAAATAAACGTCTGTATATATGTGTGCACTATGTGTGTTGTTTGAATTTGTGAACATGTTTGTCTGTGTGTAAGAGAGAGAGAGAGAGAGAGAGAGAGAGAGAGGGTAGTGGTGGGGAGTGCACACACACACACACACACACACACACACACAGATGCGCGCACGCACGCGTGTGTGTAAGTAATCGTTGTGTTATGACAGGTGTCTTTCTCTTCCTTGCGACCCGGTCGCTGTTCACTAAGCATCTTACCCAGGGGCAAGGAAGTGTTTCACATAATTAAGATCTAAAGGCAGCCAATACAACAATAATATTAATACTTATAACACTGAACACTCAACAATTTAAGCACAGGGAAACGACCCGACACAGGTGTACACATGCCTATCGTACTATTATGATAAAAAAAAAAAGATAGAATAAAAATATTTTCGTTTCTTAATCCCCTCCCCACCTCAAGAAAGTTGGAGTTTGGTATTTTCCTTTGTAAAAAATTGATGAAATTATTAAATGATAGCAATTTGAAATCAAGTTAAAGCAACCACTTTATCATTAGTGATTACATTAACTTTTATTAACAGTAAAACTTCCAAGCAAGTGGAATATAAAGAATCTATAAAAAGAAAGATTTTAGGTGCCCGTGGTGTAATGGTTATCATCGTGGGAAATGGACACGGCGACACGAGTTCAAATCCTGGACGAGACTGATTGCATTTTACATAGCACTAATACCCTTGGGAAAGGTATGAATCCAATTATTCTCCTTCCAGCTATGGATAAATAGTAGGGAAGACTGGGTTCTTCAGCCTTGGTGAGGCAACTAGTCTAGGAGAAGGAAAACTCTGAATTCAAACCTGTTAAACTCCGCTTAAAAAATTGACCTTGTGTCATATCCTGCCCGAGCGGGGGTGGGTGGGTAAATATGATAAAAAGAAAGATTTAAAAAAATATATTAAACGTAGTTTTATGGAGAAACATTTGAAATTTATGGGGTAGGGTGTCTCTGCGGTGTCGTGGCTAACGTACTAGCCTGCAGCATCTACTTTGATCTCCTGCCGCGCTATTACGCTCACATTTGGACTAATACCCTTGTGAAAGCCATGACTCCCATTATCACCCAACTAGGGATTAGATAGTACCACCACTGCTCTTCTACAATGATGGTTTTGGTATTAAATAACCCACAAAAGTTGTTTTGCCATTAAACAAAGAAACCAACCAAACTAAACCGATTATATGAGTTTTTATATCGCCAATGATCCGGGAGACCGGAGTTCAATCCCAGGTCGAGTCATACCTAAGACTTAAAAAATGGTACTTTATACCTCCTTGCTTAACACTCAGTATTATAAGGTATGTATCAAGGGTAAGGTGGAGCAATCCAAGGAAAGGAGTGGCGCCCTCCCCTACTCATCGATGTAGTATCGGTTGAAAAGGGAGCCTTCGGGTCGCCCTCGACTACAGTCGCTAACTTACTTATTATTAACATCTAAACAAGCGTAATATGAAGAATGTCAACAAAAGAAAGAGACAATTTCGAAAATGAAAAAAATAAAATATTGGTTCTCATGATACACAGTTTTATAGAGAAACACTAGAAATTTACCACTTCAAATGACACTCAATTTATTACTGAAAACTGGATGTCCCATTAACCCATCTTTCTTTCCGCTATGTTCCATCCCAACATTCCTATACAGAAATCAGGAAATTCATTTTTATCGTGATCATTTGATTTTTACTATAAATGCAGTCAACTCCTGTTAAGCTCTCCGGTGGATTGCTGTCAGTTATGTACATATAACAAACACGAACACGCTCCAATTGTGTTTCTTTTTTTGTTTACTGATATTTCTTTAGAACTTCACACAAATATCTTGTCATACTTTGCTAATAGTTGATTGATTGTTTCCTTAGAGGTGATTTCCCAAAATGTATTCTAAGATGTTGTTATACGACAGTAACAAAATTCATTTTGCGTGATTCAAACATAAAATGCCTTCTCAGCAGCAATAGTTTTTAGTATAATAGTATATAATGATATATAATAATATAATAGTTTTTAGTATAATAAGTCATAATAGATTATCTAATGCTAATGAAAGCTTTAATAATAAACTTCAATGGTTTCTCTTCAAATCTGTATATAGTCTATTTCAATATCTTTGAAAATTAAAGATTATATCTTTGAAACTGTCTATTTTTTTTTTTCATCATACAACGTGTGAAAGTACGTGCGATACCCTAGCCTCATCAGCCACCAACCAGGGTGATAACACAGTTTCGGTAGCTCAAGGCTTTGATAATTAAAGATTATATCTTTGAAACTGTCTAATTTTTTTTTCATCATACAACGTGTGAAAGTACGTGCGATACCCTAGCCTCATCAGCCACCAACCAGGGTGATAACACAGTTTCGGTAGCTCAAGGCTTTGATAATTAAAGATTATATCTTTTAAACTGTCTATATTCTGTAAAAGCTTTAGATTTTAATTTGGATTCTCACTGATAACATAAAAGATAATTTGTCGTGACATTTATGATTGTCTTAACAGAGCAACAATTTTGTTTCGATTTATTTGTTCAATTGCATGTCAACCTTCATGGGTTATTTGATACCAAAGCTATCCTTGCAGATGAACAGTTGCAATGCTATTTAACCAAGAACTGGGGGCATAAAGGAATTCATGCCTTTCTAATTGGTATTAATCAGAAAGTGGGGGTGTCCTCGTGGTGTAATGGTTAAAGCGATGGACTGCGGAATCGTTGTACGCGAGTTCGTACTCCAGTCGCGCTATTACGTTCACTTTCGGGCAAATACCCTTGGGAAAAGTATGAACCCCCTTATCCCCCCAGCTATGGGTTAAATAGTACCACTAATGTTCTTCTAGGAGAATGGCTTTGGCATTAAATAACCTAAAAAGAGTTGATATGCCATTAAACAAAGAAACCAAACCAAATCAATCAGAAAGTGAACGTTATAACACGATTGAGGTTCGAAGTTGGTAACTACGTCACGGGAACTAACCCCTCAACCGTGTTGTGTTGCTTTAAGCCGGACAATATAATCATATCTAATGTATCTATAATAATCAGTGAAGAATCATTGAAGCTGATATTCTTTGTCTTTATAATAGAATAATCGGAGGTGCCTGTGGTGTAATGGTTATCGTCGTAGGAAATGGACACGGTGACACGAGTTCAAACCCTGGACGAGACTGATTGCATTTCACATAGCACTAATACCCTTGGGAAAGGTATGAATCCAATAATTCTCCCTCAAGCTATGGGTAAATAATAGGGCAGACTAGGTTCTTCAGCCTTGGTGAGGCAACTAGTCTAGGAGAAGGAAAACTCTGAATTGAAACCTGTTAAACTTCGCTTAAAAATTGACCTTGTCATATCCTTCCTGAGCGGAGGGGTTGGTAAATATGGATAACAGAATAATCGGAATAACCAGACAAGAATCCTTGAAGGTGATCGATGATTAATATTTCTCTTTCCCTTAATGATAAAATAATAGGAATAATCCGAGAAAGAACCTTGAAGCTGAGTAATGATTAACATTTGTATTGATATTCTTCGTCTTTATAATAAAATAATCGGAATAACCAAAGAAGAGTCCTTGAATGATGATCGATGATTAATATTTGAAAATAATTATGATATAAATGATATGAATAAGATGCAAGACTACGGGAATGCAAACGAATGTAGCATTTAAATACCTTTGATTTTGAAAATTCTTGTTCTTTTTATGTAAAGAAAAACATCTTTTTCTGTCGCTTTTAAAGAAACCTGTAATCATAATATTTTTTTGTTTTATATATAGATTCTTTGATGGGCTACACTATATAATATGCTCGTCGGTTTGTATATTTTAGATTATGTATAACCAACACGTGGGAGAGAATCAGAAAGAGACACATACGGTAGCTCAGAATAGATTGCTTGAATTTCATAGAGTTTCACTGATAAGTACATTCCTGGCAGAAAAAAGAAAAAAAAAAAAAGAAAAAAGAAAAAAGAAAAAAGAAAAAAGTCAATTCTATTCTAAATCAAAAAGTTTTACTTTTTCTCGTAGAGTTTTATACGATCAAAACAGATATTATTAGGAACTTGAGTATAGCCCATAAATAAGTACACTCCTAATAATCTTTTTCAAATGTTGACTTTCATCTAAACCAAACATATCTGGTGTCTATCATTTCCAGTGTAATATTAAACAAACAAAATTGTTATTATTCAAACTGTTTTATTATTATTATTATTATTATTATTATTATTATTATTATTATTCATTAGAGTTTTTAACATCAGCGTTAGCTGATGGTCTTTCACTGGAGATTGAGTGACAGCAAGTCTCCTCAAGTCTCCAAGACTCTTTTCAGTATTCTGGTCGTTTTCAATAATGCTGCTGTTTGGATGGTCTCCATTCAGCAGCCAACTTCCAAATCTTCCATGCTCTTTAATAATCCTTTATTCACCGTGCCAAAAGCACCAATCACAATCGATATAATTGTCACCTTCATGTTCCATAGTTTTTTCAATTCTCTAGCAAGGTCGAGGTACTTATCTTTCTTTTCACATTCTTCCAGTTTTATTCTGCGGTCAGCCGGGACAGCAAAGTCGACAATTTTGCAAGTTTTTTTTTGTTGATTATTATAAGGTTTGGTCTTCGGGCCGAGATTAGGTGATCTATTTGTATATCAAAGTCCCATTGGAGTTCATGTGTGTCATTTTCTAGGACAGGTGCTGGGTTGTGCATATACCATTTGTTGGCATGGTCAAATTGAAATTTCTTGCACATTTCCCAGAGGATCATCTTGCCCACCCAGTCGTGTCTCACCTCGTATTCCTTCTGTGACAATTTGCTGCATTCGCTTATTATGTGATTGATGGTTTCATCTCTGTCACCACATAGCCTACATTTGCTATTTTGTTGCGTCTTTATTATTATTATTATTATTATTATTATTATTATTATTATTATTATTATTATTATACTCCTTTAGAGTTTTTCATATCAGCGTTAACTGATGGTTTTACACTGAAGTTTGAGCGACAGCAAGTCTCCTCAAGTCTCCAGGACTCGTCTCAGGATTCTGGCTGTTCTTACCAATGCTGTCGTTTGGATAGTCTCTACCCGTCCACCAATTTCCAAGTCTTCCAGGCCTTTTAACAATCCTTTAGTTATTGTGCCTAAGACACCAGTCACAATTGGCACAATCGTTACTTTCATGTTCCACAGCTTTTTCAATTCTCTAGCAAGGTCGTAGTACTTATCTTTCTTTTCACTTTCCTTCAGATTTATTCTGTGGTTCGTCGGGACAGCAAAGTCGACAATTTTACATATTCTCTTTTTTTTTTGTTGTTGTTGATTATTATGAGGTCTGGTCTTCTGGCCGGGATTAGGTGATCCGTTTGTATGTTAAAGTCCCATAGAAGTTTATGTGTGTCATTTTCTAGGACAGGTGCTGGGTTGTGCATATACCATTTGATTGTATGGTCGAATTGAAATTTCCTGCACATTTCCAAGTGGACCACCTTGCCGACCCAGTCGTGTCTCGCCTTATACTCCTTCTGTGCTAATTTGCTGCATTCGCTTATTATGTGATTGCTCGTTTATTATTATTATTATAATTATTATAATTATTATTATTATTATTATTATTATTATTGTTGTGGTTATTATTATTATTATTATGGTTATTATTCAAACTGTATTGCTGTTATTATTATTATTATCATTACAATGGTTTTTATTCAAACTGTATTATTATTATTATTATTATTATTATTATTATTATTATTATTATTATTATTATTATTATCAAACTGTTTAATATTAGAATTTTGTAGCAAAAATAAAATTTTATACGCAGATATAAGGAATGGGGTTATTTTTTAACTGTAATATATATATATATATATATATATATATATATATATATATATATATATATATATATATATATATATATATATATTCTATGCGAACGAATCTGCAGGAGACCATCTAGCCTTTAGAGTCATCTGGGTTAATATGATCATGCAATTTCTTTATTGAAACGACAGCCATCTTCTGATAAACGGTAATTTATCAAAGAACTCGTAAACTGATCTTCAATCACATAAGTTGCTCCTTACTGATCGTATTTTCAAGTTTAGTTTTTAGATTTAAAAAATCCCGTAGAATCCTTTGCTGCTCACTGGGTTGCAGCCACACCCACATTTGTGACTGCTGCGTTTTCAGTAACTGGTAGTTTTTCTTATGGGGTGGAATTGCAAAGTCTGTGTCCTTTGGTTTTGAAATGTTTCCTTCTCTTAAACCAGTTTACCTACACACAAGGTTAGAAAGCCTCTTCTTTACTTACAGCATGAGAAAGGGATGAGGTGAGTTCATGTCTTTTTAAAAGGTATTAGTAAAAAGGGAACCCACAAGCAGCAATGTTCGAGTTAGTTTCGCCAAGTTAATTTCATATTACAATAACAGTTACACCAACCACATTTCCAAGTTTAGGTTCCTTAAATTATTTCTTAATGAAGACAACATAATGGAACTGGTTCTTTTTGATTATATGTAAGTTGTTCTATATACGGACGAGACAAAATTCAACGGCTACGAGAAATGACGAATCACAAGCATGGAGAATCTCCCGAGTTCTGCTCAGAACGGAAATATTCTAGCTATCATTAAACTCTATTAAATCTTACAAAAGATTATTGATTACACCAGAAAAGTATAATGTGATGATTAGATATCATCCCAGAATTTAGCAAATTTAAAACAGAGTTGTGTAGACATTATCCAGATGAAGAAGTCCGCGATCATAAATCAATCAGAATACAACTAGGACTTAATAGCAAAGAGTTTTTAAAGTAGTTCACTCGTGCTTATTTACGCTAAGCATTACTCCGCGCATAGGATATAAAAATATTAAATATAAAAATAGATCAAAGCTTAGTTTATTATAATTTATATTATAGTATGTTAAATCAGTAGATATAAGTTTCTGCTGACTTCTATACTTTAAAAACAAATAAGCTACTGGCCATTAAACCATGAATATTATTGGATTCTATGGCCTGATCACCAGTATTTGGAAGTGCCCGTGGTGTAATGGTTACCTGGAGGTGCCCGTGGTGTAATGGTTATCTTCGTTGGAAATGGACACGGTGACACGAGTTCAAATCCTGGACGAGGCTGATTGTATTTCACATAGCACTAATACCCTTGGGAAAGGTAGGGATCCAATTATTCTCCCTCCAGCTATGGGTAAATAGTAGGGCAGACTAGGTTCTTCAGCCTTGGTGAGGCAACTAGTCTAGGAGAAGGAAAACTCTGAATTGAAACCTGTTAAACTCCGCTTAAAAATTGACCTTGTGTCATATCCTTCCTGAGCGGAGGGGTTGGGTAAATAGGATTACCAGTTTTTGACTTAGTGTTTCGGTGTGTTTCATATATTATTCGACTATCTTGGCAAATTCCACATTTCACATTTAGAGAGTATTGTATTGAGTTAATGAATTTTAGATAATTGTTTGCTGTTATTATTCCTTGTAATCATAATTAATTGCATCAGGGGTGCGTATTTATACAACACCACAGCCAAGACAGGATGCAACACAAAGTCATTTTTTAAAGTGAAGAAGGTCCGAAAAAAAAAAATTTGGGGGTCCCGCTATTCATGAACAGTCCCTGTGATTGTTCTCGGTCACATCTGTGACAGACGCGTAGATAATAAACAGCCGCTGGGTCTGGTATAGCCACAATATACCACACATGCTAAAAATGTTAAAACAAAATATGACACAACGTTGGACATAGGCAACAGGCCTGGGTGTTATGATTGGCAGGTGCTCTCCCGATAGCCAACATGGGAGACCCTGTCGTCATCATGCGAATGTTGGCTGTTCTTTTTTCAGGTACACGAATGACGAATAAAGGAACCACACCAACCATTGACGTAAATGCAAAACATGGACTAGGGAAGACAACTAACTTGCACTACACTACTATTTTAGGACCAAACCTACACAAAGAGAATATAGGAAAAGAATCAGAGAGATCTGGCAAGAATGTTCTAGTTTTCATTCAACAAGTCAAAGACTTGTTGATCAAGTCAGAACAATAATAAAGAAAGGTTGGTTTTTGACCCTTGAAATACTAGAAGTACACCAGAAAATAAATAATCACCAAGGTAGTAATACAGTACCTGACACATCAAACATTAATAAACTAAAACAGCCAAACCGAAATGAACCTCCAGCTTCGGAAAATGAACACATCACACAACCAAACAACGCACAACCAAACAGCCCAGAACAAACACTATCACAAGAAGAAAAGTTAAATCAAGAAAATTTAAAGAGAATTATGAACAGTGAAAAGACTTCTTTACCATCATTAAGAAACATAGAAAAAAAGTACAGTTAAGACGGAAACGAATAAAATGAATCAAGTACTACCTTATATATCAACGAATAATATAACCGAATTAAATGAACTAATCTACGCGGGAGCGAAATTAGTGTGTGAGAAAATTGGGATCACCTCAAAAAGCACGAAGGAAAAATCAAAACCAGGATGAGAAATTCGACTGGAAACGCAAATAAAAAAATTACGAAAACAGGCCAAAATAATAAAACAAAGAAAAGACGCAGGGATATGTAAGAACAAAAAGGAAAAGGCAAAAGAAGAATAAACCAGAAAGAACGGACGAAAGAAGGAAGATTAAAGAGATATCGACAAAGAGTAAAACGATACAGACAAACAAGACATTCCAAAACGTGAAAGAAAATTCTATCATCAACTGGGAGGAGATGACACGAAAACATACCAACAACCGAATGTAAAAGAAGCCGAACAATTTTGGACTAAATATAGCAACCAAAAATCATAACGAAAAGGCTGAATGGATAAACAAAATAACAAGAGAGCTAAAAGGGATCGAAGAATGCCCAAAAGCAGAAATACACATCGATTTACTCAAAACGACACTAAAAAAATATCAACCTGGAAAATGCCAGACCATAATGGAATACATGGTTTCTGGTTCAAGGAATTCACCTCCATTCACGACAAAGTAGCACTAGAAATGAACAAATGCCTATAAAGAGCCCACGTACCCAAATGGATGACCAAAGAAAGGACGTCATTGATCCAAAAAGACCCAAGCAAAGAAACCACCCCAAACAACTACAAACCCATAACTGGCCTACCGATGACGTGGAAAATATCAACAACACAAATAAGGGAAGAGATTTACTACTGGCTAACAAGCCGCAGATTGTTCCCTGAGGAACAGAAAGAGTGCTGTAAAGGATCCAGAGGCACATCAGAGTTACTTTACATAGACCAGCACATCCTAAACGAGAGCAAGACCAGACGGAAAAATTTAGCTATGGCCTGGATTGATTACAAAAAGGCATATGATATGGTTCCGCAAAGCTGGATTGTAAACTGTCTCAAAATATACAAAATATCAGATGAAGTCATAAACTTTATCGAGAAAACCATGAAAACTAGGAGAGTGGAATTGACAACAGGGGGAAGCTTAGTTGATCCAAATAGGTATTTTGCACTGTTACTATTCATAATTGCCATGATGCCACTTAACCACATACTCAGAAAATGCACTGCCGGATATAAACTTAGTAGATCGCAGGAAAAGATCAATCACCTAATGTACATAGACGACATCAAACAATTTGCAAAAAATGAAAAAGAACTAGAAACTCTAATACACGCAGTTAGAATATACAGTCAGGACATAGGAATGGAATTTGGCATTGAAAAATGTGCCATGCTAGTAATGAAAAGTGGCAAACGACATCTAACTGACGGAATGGAACTACCTAATCAAGACAAGATTAGAACGATCAGAGAAAAGGAAACACCATCAAACAAGTGGAAATGAATGAAAAAAATTATATATATATATATATATATATATATATATATATATATATATATATATATATATCAGGAGAACTAGAAAGCTACTCGAGACAAAACTGCCCAGTAGAAACCTTATCAAAGGAATAAATACCTGGGCTGTACCCCTCATTAGATATTCGGGACCTTTCTGAAGTGGACCAGAGATGAACTTAAGCAAATGGACTAAAGAATAAGAAAACTTATGACTATGCATAAGGTACTACATCCCAGAGACGACGTTGACAGACTATGTAGCAAGAGAAGAGGGAGGAAAAGGACTTGCCAGCATTGAAGACAGCGTTGACGCATCAATATAACGACTCGAGGACTACATAGAAAAACACGAAGGAGGACTGATAACAGTCATCAAAAACGATACTGACAACACGATGGACAACAGAATGACAAAAACTAGGAAACAAAAATAGAAGGAAAAACAACTCTATGTGCGTTTTAAACGGCTAATAAACAACATCTCACACGAGAAAACCAGGACGCGGCTAAGAAAAGGAAACTTTAAGAGAGAAACAGAATATCTCTTAATACCAGCTCAAAACAACGCCATAAAACTAATCATATCAAAGCAGTAATAGATAAGACGCAACATAATAGCAAATGTAGGTTATGAAGTGAGAAAGAATAAACCATCTATCACATAATAAGCGAATGCAGCAAATGAGCGCAGAAGGAGAATAAGACTAGACACTACTGGGCGGGTAAGATGATCCACTGCGAGATGTGCAAGAAATTGAAATTTGACCATACGAACAAATGGTATATGCACAACCCAGCATCTGTCCTAGAAAATGACACACATAAATTCTTATGGGACTCTGACATACTGACGGATCACTTAATCTTGGCCACACCTTATAATAATCATTAAAAAACTGAGAATTTGTAAAATTATGGACTTTGCAGTCCCGGCTGACCACAGAATAAAACTGAAAGAATGTGAAAAGAAGGATAAGTACCTTGACCTTACTAGAAAATTGAAAAAACTACGGAACATGAAGATGACAATTATACCAATTGTGATTTGTGCTTTCGGTACAGTAACTAAAGGATTATTAAAGGGACTGGAGGAATTGGAAGTTGGAGGATGAGTGGAGACCATCCAAACTACAGTATTATTGAGAACGGCCAGAATAATGAAAACTGCCTTGGAGATTTGAGGAGACGAGCAGTCGCTAAAACTCCAGTACAAGACTATTAACTAAAACTGATGTGAAAAATTCTAATGTGTAAATAAAGATAATAGACTTTGTTGTTCTGATTAACCACTGAGAAAAATTGAAAGAAAGTGGAAAGAAGGATAACTACCTCGACCTTGCTTGGGATTTGAAAAAACTGTGGATCAAGAAAGTAACGATTTTACCAGTTGTAATTGGTGCTCTTGGTACAGTCACAAAAGGATGGATACAAGGACTGGAGGACTTGGAAATTAGAGAACGAGTGGAGACCATCCAAACTACAGTACTGTTGAGATTTGCCAGGAGACTTTAGGAGACTGTCACTCAAACTCCAGTGAGAAACCATTGGCTAACGTTGATGTGAAAAACTATCAGAGTAAATAATAATAATATTAATAATGATAATAATCATAAATACTTTGGAATATTGGAAGCATACATCTTCAAACAAGCTGAGACGAGGAAAAATTTTTTAAAAAAGTATCAAAGGAGAATCAGAACACTACTCGAAACCAAACTATATAGTAGAAATCTCATTAAAGAGACAAACTTGGGCTGTCCTTCTTGTAAGATACTCGGGACTATTCTTAAAGTGGATAAGGGAAGAACTTCAATAAACGGACCCGAGAACAAGAAAACTCATAAGGCCTTACATCCAAGAGACAAACTAGATGTGTCAACAGAAAAAGGAGGAAGAGGACACGCTAGCACTGAAGATAGAATCAATCGATCGATACTACGACTCGAAGACTACATAAAAAGAGAAAACTTGGACACGGCTAAGAAAGGGAAACCTTAAGAGAGAAACTGAATCTTTTCTAATAGCAGCACAAAATAACGCCATAAGGACTAACTATGTTAAAGCAAAAATGGGCACAACACAACCAAGTAATAACCGAAGGTTATGTGGTAACAGAGACGAAACGATTAACCATATTATAAAAAGAATAAGACTAGAAACGACTGAGTGGATAAGGTGATCCACTGGGAATTGTGTAAGAAATTAAACTTTGATCATAAGAACAAGCTTAGAAATTATCTTTGTGCCACATTCTGCCTGTGATGGGTGGGTGGGTTTAGTGTGGTCCGATGGAACCGCAAAATTCAATTATCATTTTACTCCTTTGAGAGTTTTTCTCAAAAGCGTTTGTTAATGGTCTTTCACCAGAGTTTGGGTGACAGCATGTCTCCTTTAGTCTCCAGGACTCTTCTCAGTATTCTGGCCAATCTTAATAATGCTGTAGTCTGGATGGTCTCTACATTTTCTCTTATTTTCAAGTTTTCCAGTCCCTTTAGAAATCATTTGTGGATTGTACGGAGCACACCAATTATAATTAGTATAACCATTACCTCATGTTCCATAGTTTTTAGTCCTCTAGCAAGTTCTTGGTACTTATCCCTCTTTTCACTTTCTTTTATTTTCGCCATGTGGTCTGCTGGCACGGCAACGTTCATTATTCGGCAGGTTCTCTTTTTTGTTGACCATCACCAGATGTGGTCGTTTGGCCGAGATTAAGTGGTCCGTTTGTATCTCAAAATCCCAGAGAAGTTTGTGCGTCTTATTCTGCAGGACAGGTTCTGGGTTGTGCATATGTCATTTATTAGTATTATCAAATTCCAATTTCTTGCACAATTCCAAGTGGATCCCCTTTCCCAACCAGCTGTGTCTAGTCTAATACTCTTTTTTCGCTAACTTGTTGCATTCGCTTATAATGTGATTGATCTATGCGTCTCTTTCACCACATAACCAATTTTTACCATTTTGTCGTGTCTTTTCTATTTTTGCTTTATAATAGTTGGTCCTTTTAGCATTGTTTTTGTGCTGTTGTTTAAAGAGAATCAGTTTCTTTCTTAAGTTTTCCCTTTCTTAGCCATGTCTAAGTTTTCTCGCGATAAATTTCGTCTGTTTGTCACTTGAAATATCAATACAATTGTTTTTCTTCCTATTTTTGTTTTCTAGCTTTTGTTTTTGTTCTGTTGATACTTGTGCTGTTTGTATTGTTTCTGGTCGCTGTAATCAGTCGTTTTTTATTAGTAGAATTTTAATTAGTCTTTTTTTACTCTACATTTATTGTGAGTTTTCTCACTAGCGTTGGCTGGTAGACTTTCAATGGAGTTTGAGTAACAGCAAGTCTCTTCAGGTCTCCAGGACTCAACTCAGTATTCTAGTTGGTCTCAACAATGCTGTAGTCTGGATGGTTTCGATTCTCCCACTGATTTCCAGTTCCTCCAGCCCTCTTCTTTACGTTTTTGGGGACCGTTTCGATTGAACCAATAATTATTGTTATTACCGTCAGCCCGTGTTACACTACCTTTTCACTTCTCTATTGCAAGTTTAAAGTATTTGACAAACTTTTCACTTTCTTTTATTTTCACTCGCCGGTCCGTCAGAACAGCAAAATCCACAATACGGCAAATTTTCTTTTTCTAATTAACATAAGGTTGAGTCTTTTGTCCGAAATTTGGTAATCCGTCTGTATCTCAAAACCCAGATAATTTTATGCGTACCATTTTCCAGGGCGGATTCTAGTTTTTGCATATACTATTAGGTATAGTAGTATGGTCAAATTTTAATATCTAGCACAATTCCCAGTTGATCACCTCTCTAACTCAGTTGTGCCTGGTCTTATACTTTTGTGCTAATTTACTGCACCCGTTTATTTTGTGTTTGAAATGGGGTAGAAGGCACTTGTTCATATTCTTCACGGCTTACATGTTCAAATATTTTTGAGTATCACAAGGTCTGAAAACCAACCTTTCTTCACAATTATTTTAGCTTGGTCAGCAAGTATTTGGCTTGTATTAGATTTGGCGGATTCTACTTAAATTTCTATCCTTCCTTTTTATACTCTTTTTATGCCGGGTTAATCTTAAGATAACAGTGAAATACATTTTTTTCTCTTGTCCATTTTTTTCCGTTGATATTTCTTGGTTGAACTGTTGCTTCGATCGTTCGTGTACCGGTAATTATAAAAGCCAATATTCGAAGGAAGCTACTTGGTCCCCCAGGGTAGCTATCAGAGGAGTACCTGCCGACCAATTCACTCAGATTTGAAATCTGAGTCCGACGTTGATTTGGATTTGGATATCTTTTATGGGTAGTATAATCAGGCAATATGAAACCCAGGGGTTGATTATAATCTGTTCCCGTCACAGATGTGGCCTGATACGCTTCAAAGAAGGGAAACACTTTAGTCGGCCACAAGAAAAAAAGAAAAGGAAAAAGAAAAAATGAATACTTATACTGTTAGAATTATTAAGTTTTAGATAAGCATCAGTCCATATCACCCTTTATTCTTAAATTTTTGGCTTGATATTAAAGTTATTGGTGGTATTACTTCACTTTCAGTGCATTTTCAGGTAACACATTTTGCCATTTTTTACCTGCGTCTTCTTTCAAAAGTTATCAATGAAGAAGACTGCAAGACTCCGAATACATAAAATCAACATCAAATTCACACACATTAATCATATTTGCCAACCCCTTCGCTCGGACAGGATATGACACAAGGTCAATTTTTAAGCAGAGTTTAACAGGTTTGAATTCAGAGTTTTCCTTCTCCTAGACTAGTTGCCTCACCAAGGCTGAAGAACCTAGTCTGCCCTACTATTTACCCATAGCTGGAGGGAGAATAATTGCATTCATACCTTTCCAAGAGTATTAGTGCTATGTGAAATGCAATCAGTCAGATCCAGGATTTGAACTCGTGTCGTCGTGTCCATATCCTGCGACGATAACCATTACACCACGGGCACCTTCACACACATTAATTCATCGATAATTAACTCAAACACGAAAAATTAAAAAATTTGTGAAAGTAAAATTTGAGTATTTTCCGACTGAATGTTTTCCAGATTTATCCAATCTTCAAGTGAATAGTTAAAGCTGTGTTTCATTTTATTCATATTTTTGGTCAGACTAATTGCTTTACCAAATATTTACACTCATGGTTGGGCTAATTCAGTTTTATTCTATTTGGGGGAGATTACTTTTTATTTTGTTTGTAGTTGTTATTATCACTATTATTAAACTCCTGGCGAGTTCCTAACACGAGCATTAGCTGATGGCTTTTTACGGGACTCTGAGTGACAGCAAGTCTCTTCAGGTCTCCAGGACTCTTCGTAGTATTCTAGCCGATTTCAACAATTTTGTAGTTTGGATGGCCATGTTTGGGTTTCCTTGACCAATCCTCTGGGGATCGTTCCGAGCGCACCAGTTACAATTAGTATCACCGTCATTTTCACGTTCTGTTGTTATTTTTTACTTCTCTCAGTCAATGTCCAAGTACAAGTCACTCTTTTCATTTTCTTTGGTTTTCTCTTTGTGGTAAACCGGGACAGAAAAGTCCACTGTACACAAGGTTCTTTTTTTTCTTTGTAAATCACCACAAGGTCTGGTGGTCTTCTGGTCGGCATTCGGCCACTTATCTATATAAGAAAATTCCAGAGAATTTAATGTGTCTCATTCTTCAAAACGGATTCTGGTTTGTGCATGTATCATTTCAATTTTTGCACAATTTCCAGTGGATCTTATTCCCACCCAGTCGTGTTTAGTCTTATATTCCTTTTGCACTAGTATACTACATTTACTTTCGTATCTATCACGAGATAACCTACACCCACTATTCTGTTGTGTCTTATCTATTTTTCTTTTGACATAAGCGGACTTTATGGCTTAGTCTTGTGCTTTTATTAGAAGAGATTGAGTTTCTCTCTTAATATTTTCCTTTCTTAGCCATGTCCAACTCTTGTAGTGTGAGATTTCACCAGATGGTCGCTGGAAATACACATATAGTTGGTCTTCGTCCCATTTTTGTCTTCGGGTTATTTTTGTTCTGTTGATGTTTGTGTTGTCTCTGTTGTTTCTGGTCGTTGTAATTAGTCTTTGTTTGCTTTTTTTCATGTAGTCTTCGAGTCGTCGTATCGATGTATTGGCACTATCTTCAATGCTTGCAAGTCCTCTTTCTCCTTTTCTTGGCGCATATAGCCTGTCTGTCATCTCTCAGATGTAAGAGTTTATGAATTATCATCAGTTTTCTTGTTCTTAGCCATGTCCATTTGTTGAAGTTCTTACCTCGTTCAATACAAGAATGCTCCAGAGTACAATCCTTTGATAAGATTTCTGCAATGTAGTTTGGTTCCGAGTTGTTTTCTCGTTTTCCTGAAGTATTCTTTTTAAATCTTTTCTTTCATTTGATGGTGTTCACTTCAAATATTCCAAAATACCTGTAGGTATTTTTATTATTATTTTACTCCTTGAGAGTTTTTCACATCAGTTTTAGCTGATGGTCTTTCATTGAAGTTTGAGTAACACCAATTCTCCTCAAGTCCCCAGGACTCTTCTCAGTTTTCAGGCTGATCTCAATAATGCAATAGTCTCCATTGGTCCTCTTATTTTGATAGAATGTAAAGATGAAACCTGAGAAAAATTGCTGTCACTCAGACTTCGGGAAAGGCTACCAATTCCATCTGGTTTGAAAAAATCGTTGAGGTTTGCTTTGCTTTGGTCACATATCAGCCATTGTAGTTTATTTAATGCCAAATCCTCTTTATACATATATATCAAATACATGATTTTTAAACCCATTCTGTTGGTAACATTTTTAAACGAGCCTAAGTTATTTTTTCACACGGTTAAATAGATTCACTTATTTCTATCTTATACGAATGATTCTATTTACCAGTAATGATTTGTTTGCACACAGTTTAATGTTTTTAAGTACTGTTGAGTATCTCAAACAATTCAATTAAACATCAGTCATTTTTTACACACATTTAAATGTAAAGAGTTTTATTTCAAGCAATTCAGTTTAGCTTAAGTACACAGTTTAAATGTCAAACAGTTTTATTTGACTCATAGATTGGACCCTATCAGGAGCTACCACTCCGGGCCAGAGTGGACCTGGGAGCGAAGACAATGAAGGGGTACTCCGCATTCCCCAAGGATCCAGCATTACTGAAGCCTCACCATCAGATTATTTCGTGTCATATCCAGGACACTCGTTGGGGTGGGGGTCTTCGGTGTATTCGATAGCCTTAGCTGACGGGGTCAGAACTCGTAAAGAGATGATCATGATCATGACAATATTAATGTATGTATTTACATTATCCTTCTGTACGAACAGGAATCGACACTTGGTCACTTTTTGAAGCGGAGTTTAATCGGTTCTCCTTATAGACCGTTTGTCATACCAAGGTTGAAGAACCCATTCTTCCCTACTATTTACCCATAGCTGGAGGGATTCATATCTTTCCCAAGGGTGTTAGTACTAGGTGAAATTAAAGCTGACGTGTCCAGGATTTGAACTCAGTTCGCCGTTTCCATTTCTTACGACGGTAGCCATTACATTACGGGCACTATTAATGTAAGTAGTGTCAACAACCTAAAAATGTTATAGAGAATGATAAGTTTCAAATAATTTGGGACTTCACCAAACAAACTAATGATGAGACCCAAGCAAGAGGTCCAGATATTTTAATCTCGGACAAGACCACAAAAGAAAACATTGTAGATGAAGCCGTGTCTGCCCTTCTGAATAAAGAACATATAAAGAGAAAGGAAAGAGTGTTGATATAAAAATAAAACAAGATAGATAAGGGTAATATGGAAGGTCTCCACAAAAGGCATACAAGTAGTTATTCATATTTACCAACCCTTCCGCTCGGGCAGGATATGACACAAGGTCAAGTTTTAAGCGAAGTTTAACAGGTTTGAATTCAGAGTTTTCCTTCTCCTAGACTAGTTGCCTAACCATGGTTGAAGAACCCAGTCTGTCCTACTATTTAACCATAGCTGGTGGGAGAATAATTGGATTGATACCTTTCCCAAGGGTATTAGTACTATGGGAAATGCAATCAGTCTCGTCCAGGATTTAAACTCGCGTCGCCGTGTCCATTTCCTACAACGATAACCATTTCACCACGGGCAACTCCTAAACAGGTGGTGGGGGGCATACAAGTAGATATTAGACAATAAATTTGAGCAGTTCATGTAAGTCGATTGAGTAACCACACGAGTTGCAGTAATATAGATATATGCAATATTTGGCACAGCAAGAATCATCAAAAAGGTTCTTGATATCTAAGGAAACTTGACGTGACCCGATATAAAGGACATTCAACCAAAATTTATTTTGGCGAATTATATATTTACTAACACTTCCGCACGGGCAGAATTTGACAAAAGCTCAATTTTAAATCGGAGTTTAATAAGTCTGAATTCAGAGTTTTCCTTCTCCTAGACTAGTTCTCGAACCGAGTCTGTCCCACTACTTACCCATAGCTAAACAGAATAATTGAATTCGTACATTTTCCACTGGTATTAGTGCTATGTAGAATGTAATCAGCCTCGTCCTGGATTTGAACTCGTGTCACCATATCCATTTCCTTCGATGATAACCATTACTCTACGAGCACCTCCCTATTTACCTAATCCACCGTACAATTAGAATGTAAAACAAGGTCAATCTTTAAGCGGAGTTTAACAGGTTTAAAATCAGAGTTTTTCTTCTCTAAGACTAGTTAAAGAACTGAGTCTGCTCTACAATTTATCCTAAGCTAAAGAGAGAATAATTCGAACATTTCTCGAGATTATTAGTGCTATGTAGAAAGCAATCAGCCTCGTCCAGGATTTGAACTCGTGTCACTGTATCCAGTTCTTACGGCGATAACCATTACGGTACTTCCATTTGGATAAATTATCATGATTATTTAACTCTAAAAATGAATATACACATGACAATAAATGTTGGGAGCATATTAACTGATATGAAATGTTGCTTTTTTGTCAACATTTTTTTCTGGAAGTAAAAATTCTAAGTTTGGCTTCAAATCACGTCAATTAGGTGAATTGTTTATAGATTGTAAAGGCTAAGCTCTAATTCTTGAGCGTAATGAAGATTTATTTATTTTTACTGTTGGAAAAAAATTGCTTACCAATGAACGTCTTTCCAAATATAATCAGAATTCCCGAAAATGAGAAAAATAATTTGGGAAATTTCTCACTTGGAAGGAACTATTAAAAATTTAGAATACCTACCAGTTTCTGTCTACATAGAAACTGCATCAACTCCATCTGAAACTTTTCAGAAACAGTACCACTACTAACGGTCAGTGGCGAAGTATCCCCACAAAAAAAAACAAAAAACAAACAAACAAACAAAAAAACCCCAATAAACAACAAACAAATAGACACCCCCCCACCAAAAAACAAAAAACAAAACAAACAACAAAAACAAAAACAAAGCCTAAACTGCTTTTTAAAAGTAAAAAAAAAATTGAAAACGACGTCTACACTCTACATAACGATATTTAAAATTACGTCGGCACAGCTTTGAAAATTTTGTGGGTACTCTCTAGCACTAGCCATGCTCTAGAGAAAGTCACCGAGTACTTTTCCAATGTGGGTCATTCTATTTTAGTAACTCTGGGACTACTCAAAAAAAGAAGAAGGTGAATTTGTTTAGAGCATACCTGGAAATCCTAACATTGGCGAAGTGCAG
The DNA here is from genome assembly GCA_963585895.1 of Sepioteuthis lessoniana. Lineage (NCBI taxonomy): Eukaryota > Metazoa > Mollusca > Cephalopoda > Myopsida > Loliginidae > Sepioteuthis > Sepioteuthis lessoniana. The sequence continues at coordinate 129,195 of CAUZXS010004158.1, forward strand.
AAAATGGCTCTTACTTTCACTGCACGCATATTAAGGAAATTCTGGTCGTTATAAACAAATGAAACTCAGATAACTTTAGGTATCTGTGTACAACACACACACACACACACACACACACACACACACACACACACACACACACACACACACACACACACACACACACACAGATATATATATATATATCTGTGTGTGTGTGTGTGTTTAAATATAAAATATAGAAAATAGAATATTCAGAAGTATTCTTCGTATGAAATTAGTTAATGTCTCAGTCTGTACGACTATCTTCAATACAGTGTAAAAAACTAAAGTTGGCGACCCGAAGGCTCCCTTTTCAAAAGCTACTATACCGAGGTGTAGGGGAAGGCGTTACTCCTTTCCCTGGGGTGCTCCACTTTACCCTTGATCAATACCTTATAGTTCTGAGTTTTAAGCAAGGAGGTATCAATTACCATTTTTTGAGTCTTTGGTATGATTCGTCCCGGGATTGAACCCCTGTCTCCTGGGCCATTGGCGAATACTCTAACCATTATGCCAATGCAGTGTAATTACTGTTTAATGTTTCATCTAAAGAATAATTAGAACATTTGAAATTACTCTAGCTTGAAGATGGCTATACTGATCGAAACGTAGGCAAATTTCATATCAAGAATACATCTGAATTTTCATTTTTCATATTTTATGCTTACACACACACATACACTCACACACACATACACACATACGTGTGTGTGTGTTTGTGCACGGGAATATAAATTGTGAATATATAAATATAAATGTGCACGCGATACCTACAAATATATATATATATATATATATGTGTGTGTGTGTGTGTGTGTGTGTGTGTGTGTGTGTGTGTGTGTGTGTGTGCAGTCTTTCATTTAAGCATGTTTGATTAAATAATAAAGACACATTTTGTCAATATAATTTTATTCAGACCCTTTCAGATTTCCTGATAAGTGTCTTGGTTTCAGGTTGGAATTGGTGCATGAATTTATCAAAATTGTCCCGAGCGCTTTCGGACCTTTCATAGGCCATCATCAAGGGTTGCTTGCATGTATAAAGAATGTTTTAAAGAGTGTTGAAAGTTTTTAAGATTTTTATTACATAACAAAATTACATGAACGCAGAGTTGGATAAAACTGAAATGTTAATGAATTTTAAAAACAGAACGCTATCAACGGAAATAGAATATCATCAAGAAATATGGAATATCTAAAAAAACGAAAAAAAAAAAAAAGCAACAAAAAAAAAAAACATTTCAACATTGTCACTATTTTCAAAATCAATTCTATTGATTTTAGTTTTTTTGTTTTTATATGTAGGTCTTTTAGGATTTGTAGCCGTAACGCCAATTCCAACCTAAAACCAAGACACTTATCAGAAAACTTAAAAGGTTCTTAATAAAATTATATATATATATATATATATATATATATATATATATATATATATGTGTGTGTGTGTGTGTGTGTGTGTGTGAGTGTGAGTTAATATATATATATATAATTTCTTCAACTTAATTTGTATATGAATAATTTATATAATATCTAAGTTGTCATTAATTGCAAGACATATTTACCTGCCGTAAGTCTTTAGGCGAGATCTGGCTGTTCACTCGAAAAAAAAAAAAAAACAAAAAAAAAAAAAAAAAAAAACGAAAAAGCAACACAAAACAAAAAAAAAAACGAGATGAATATTGATAAATTTTTTCCGAGTTTTAACAATGTACTCAAGAGGCGTTAAAAGGACGGTCTTATTTGCTATGTATTAACAATAACGAAAACAAAATGATTTCGATCAACGTATAACCCAGATTCATTTTTGGTTGTTTGAATTTGAATATTATAGTACCTCGGTTGGTGTAACAAAAAAAAGTTTCCAAGGTGACAAAAACAACACCTTCACAGGAAAAGTGAAAGAAAGAAAGAAAGAAAGAAAGAAAGAAAGAAAGAAAAAGAAAACTAGATAAAAAGAGAAAAATAAGAAAAGCACTGACTTTTTCCCATGATACACGGTGATAAAAAAACGTGAATAAAATGACCTGTAGATTCTCATGGCCACCCGACACATGTCAAACATTGTATTACATTAGTCACACCTAGAATAGAAGGAGATTCTCAGACCGAACAATATCACAAAAGACGAAAAGCATGTACTACCTGAACGGAAGAAAAAAAAAAAACTGTATTCAAGCCGCTGATCATGACGAAGCTTTTGTATACGGCTGATCTCTTTGAAGTAAGTCAAAACTACAGAGAAAAAAATCGAGGAAGAAAAGAAAAAGATCTCTGTGATTTCTATTTATTTCGAATCTTTCCGCAAATCTAGTCGTAAACAAAAAGCTGTCCCAGTGTATTAGAAAAAGTCACAGAATAAGTCATCGAGATATAAACATATACGAAAAACGTAGGCTCTTTTCTTTTTTTTGATTTAAAGTAAGCAGAAAAAAGAAAATAGTTCACAGAACGTGATGTTGGAAAGAATGTTACAACAATGAATAATATTTTCTTTTTCTTCCTCATTTTATGTTTGACATAATTTGAATTTAATTTTGTAAGATGTGAAACAGGCGAACAGAAAATTATACGTGCACAGCATCGGAAAAGCTTGAAATAAAATTATTTCACTTCAATTTCATCGCTTAAGCAGTATTTAATCCTATATAAGTATATAAAGGAAAATTAGTCTCTGCTGATCTTTTATGATTAATAAAAAAATAGTTGAAGGATTGGCAACCGATAATTTTGATTAGCTTTCATCTTAATTTGTGAGTATTTTTTGTGGAAATTAATTCAGGATTTCAATCTACAACAACGATAAAATAATTCTGATAAAGCATGAGATTCGAATTGATATCTCTTTTACTTCTTGGAAGTCTAGTTTAACGCACCAGCTGCTCTAAATAAGTGAGCCACGAAGAAAGATTGAAAAAAAAAGTGTTTCTGCTGGAATTCGAATGCAGTTTTCTTATTGCTTTTCGTCAGGAAAGTGTCGTTCAATTAATTCTGCATTTAGACTTTAAATCATTATGTCAGTTTAGCGTATAAAGTAATCCTATTGTGAGGAAAACTTCTGAAGATCCAACTTATTTGGATGCCAACTGAATAAATATCAACAAAATCAAGGACACACACACACACACACACACACACACACACACACACACACACACACACACACACACACACACATATATATATATATATATATATATACTTTCTTTAAGAAAAACAACAAAACCAGTCACATAGGATTATAAATTTATTTCCATCCTGTTACGAATTTTTTGAAATTTTCAAAAGCACGAAAAAAAAAAAAAATTAACAGGGCTTCTTCGGATCTTTTAGATAAAAAAAACTAGAATTGACACAGAAAAAGGTGGGAGGGGAGAGAAGAGGGGTGAAGAGTTATCTCCTCATTTAGCCCACTTCCGTTTTTAATTTTACTTTCGGTTAGAAATGCAATAAATTTATTTAAAAATTTTTTTAATTTTTTTAATTTTTGATTACATTTTGACCTAAATTACTGATTTTATATTAAATTAGATTTAAACTTTAATCAATAACCTTACTTTATATATATATATATATATATATATATATATATATATATATATATAAAAGTAAAGTTGACAACTGTAGTGGAGGTGTAGGGAGGGCGCTACCCAAGACTCAAAAAATGATATTTGATGTCATTATATATATATATATATATATATTGACGATAGATAAATATATTTGTACCATTTTTATTTATATTTGAATACTTTTAGGCATTATTTGATACGGAAATCTACAACATCTGAGTTCTATAAATAAAAATATGGATATGTTACAATCCAAGAAGGAATATATCCCTTTTATATATCTATGCAGTTTTATTTTTGGCATTAAAAAATGTTCGTATCTTATCTTTGTAACACAGGAAAATTACGAAGTTTGGGAAAATTCCGCGCGGCGATATTCTCTCTCTCTCTATCATAGATAATTGAAGACCAAAGGTATTTTGATAAAAGATATCTTTCTGTGTAAATTTTGAATATAAAGTTATTACTTAGTTGTTGTTGATTATCGCTATCGATTATGTATATATGTATTTGTGTGTGCGTGCGTGTGAATTATATATATATATAAAGTAAATAAAGTTGGTGAGTTATATACATATATATATATATATATATATATATATATAAAGTAAATAAAGTTGGTCACCCGAAGGCTCCCTTTTTAGTAGGTACTACACCGACGTGTAGGGGAGGGCAAGACTCCATTCCCTGGATTGATTCACTTGACCCTTGTTCCAAACCTTATAATGCTGACTGTTCAGCAAGGCAGCATCAAGTACCATTTTTTGAGTCTTTGGTATGACTTGACCTGAGATAGAACCCTGGTCTCCCGGACCATTGACGAACACTCAACCCATTATATATATATATGAGGGGATGGCTTCGTGGTGTAATGGTTAAAGCGATGAACTGCGAAATCGTAGTAAGCTCTAGCCGCGCTGTTACGTTCACTTTCGGGCAAATACCCTTGGGAAAGGTATGAACCCCCTTATCCTCCAAGCTATGGGTTAAATAGTACCACTACTGTTCTTCTAGGAGAATGTCTTTGGCATTAAGTAATCTACAAAGGTTTATATGCTATTAAAAAAACAAACCTAAACCCATCATATATATATAATGGAGGTGTTTGCATTTCTCGTAACATTAATATTTATTTGTCGCTGTCTCCCACCAGACAGGACTTGACACAAGGTCAAAAGCCCGAAGGCTGATTAAAGTGGGGATAAAGAAGAGGGGGAGGTCGGGAACAAGCCGAGACTCGAACTCTGCTGGTCTATGCTGCTCATCGGCTCACTTGGTGCAATGTGAGCCTGATGAGCCAAGCAGTTTCACGAACCCAAATGTGGGTCCGGGCACGTATACCGGGTTATGGCTTGAACTAGACAGCAAGGTCTAGTGCCATACATTGGTTCCTTGAGAGCATCTGAAGATCTCTTGAAAAAGTATACATCAAACTATTCTTTTTCCAATTATGGGTAAATAGTTCGGCAAAATGTCCCTTTTAACGTTGATGTGGTACCCGTTCAAGTAGATGATAAACTCTGTTAAACTCTGCTTAAAAATTGACCTTCTGCTCTGGCGGAGAGATTGTTACACACACACACACACACACACACACACACACACACACACACACACACACACACACACACACACATATATATATATATATATGCTTCATTTTAAATATATCTTGCAAATATATACATATAATATACATACTTATATAAGTATATTCATAGATATACGCATTTTAATATATAAGCATTATATGCGTGTGTGTTTGTTTGTCTGTGTGTGTATGAATGTGTATAAATGTACCAATACAAAAACAACAAAAAAACGCAATGTCTTCAAAGAATGATTTTATTCATAGTTTGATTTATTTGTTAACGCTAAAAGTTTCGGTTTTTAAAATTAAACCGTCATCAGGACGTTCGAATATGGGACATTATACTCCTGAATTCTATTCAAATTAGGTTTTATAATATAAAGTTTTATGTGTAACTATACATACTAAATGTATTCACACACACACACACACACACACACACACACACACACACATTTATATGTATATATATCTAAACATATATTTTGTATTTATATGCATTATAGATATATTATACATACGTATATATATGTATTAAATGTATACATATTAAATGTATTCATACATATATGTATTATGTATTTGTATATATTATATATATATATACATTGTATATATATATATATATACATATATATATAGACAGATTTACACACACACACACACACACACACACACACACACACACACACACACACACACATATATATATATATACATGTATCATCTTGGTCGCATGTTTGTGTATAATCAAATAATAGAGCTTTTAAAGTAAAGACACATATTTCATGATACAATCGGATGCTTTTAGAGGGTTCTAATAGCAAAGGTTCGGTCACATTAATATAAACTGTTAAGAAATCAAAGAAGATATGAGACACCATTTTGAAACGTCTTAACCAAATTAGCAGAGATTTTGTAAATGACGGTAGGTCGACCATTGTTAAAGCCATTCCATTCAAGTCTTTAATAGGAATTACAATTTCCTTAGGGACAGACTTGACTAATCCTGCGATATTAGCATCCCGGGACATGTCATTGACACCGAGAATAGAGATACACTGCAATCAGGAGGCTGAAGAGCCGGATATGAGGAGTAGGAGAAATGATTTCTTGAACATAATAATCATAAGAATTAATTGGATTCGCGTTGGCCGATGAAAACTTAGACATTTGCTTTTCAAAGTTGAGATCAATGTGATCATCATTCAATCGATATCTGATCTTTGACATTTGTAAACATAAAAATGTATGCGAGAGATTATTCACATATACTCATACACAAATACACAGTGATATGATATATGAATCCAAGAGTACCAAACGTATACTGTGTGTGACATATATATATATATATATATATATATATCATCATCATCATGTCGCGCCGTCTGCGCGGATATCCCTGACCGTCTCTCGCCATTTCTCCCTATCACTCATCGCCTCCGGCAGGTCTTCAGGATTACAACCCGTGTCCTCACATAGCTGCTGTATGTAAGTTCGTGCTGGTCGTCCCACACTTGCACATCCATGAGTGGGGGTCCACAGGAGTACATCGCTTATGAGCTCGTCCTTGCTTCTCCAGCAGTGTCCCGCGTGTCTGGTTCGTCGAACTTGTATAGTTTTTGTGATGGGGGGCAAGTGTCCGTATAGTTGGAGTCTCGTGGGGTGTTGTCGCCAGGACTTGTTTAATACTGCTCTCAACATTCTTGTGTAATTTCCGTCCAGCCTCCTCTCCAGCCGCTTCGTAAGCGTCCATGTGGTGCATCCATATAGCAGTATCGACACAACCGCTGCCTGGAAGAAACTGCGTTTCATTTTATCTGTTAGGTCCGACTTCCATATGATCGAGAGCCTATCGATAGCTGTCCATGCCTTCGTCAGTCGTGTGTCGATGTCCTTCTCGGTTGATGAGACGCTGCTTCCTAGGTATGTGAATTTGTCGACTAGTTTCAGAGAGGCTCCGTCTAGTGTGGCAATGTTGCCTGTTTGGTTGTAACACATATATTCGGTTTTGTTTGCATTGACATGTAGGCCAATGCCAGCTGCAGCTCGTTCCAGACTATGTAGTAGTGTCTCTGCTTGATTAGGCGTATTCGCTAGTAACGCCAAGTCATCAGCGTAGTCGGCGTCCGTGATTGTTTTTGCGGGGTACCTTTTGCTTCTTCTCTTAGTCAGCTGGAAGCCATTTTCTCTGATTTTGTCGATCGAAGTCCTAAGCACATAGTCTAGACAGATGATAAAGAGGTACGGGGCTAGTGTGTCTCCTTGTAGTACTCCTGCAACAATGTCGAAGTATTCCGTGTCTCCATCTGGTGAACGTACTTTTACTTTGGTGTTTCTGTAGAGAATCATTATCGCTGCTACGGTTTCTTTTGGTAGGCCGTAAGCTAGTAGGATTTGCTCCATCTTCCCTCTGTGTATGGAATCGAAGGCCTTGGTAAAGTCGACGAATAGTAATGTCGCCTGTAAGTTTTTTGCCCGAACGCCTTCCAGGATTCTACGGATGGTCAGTATTTGTGAGGTTGTGGATCTATTTCTCCGGAAGCCATTTTGGTTTTTCCTAAGGATGTTTTCTATTTTGGGTTCTATGCGGTTTCGTAGTAGGGCATTGTAGATTTTGGCTGCTATGGATGTAAGTGTTATCCCTCGGTAGTTCTTGGCTAGTCCGAGGTCGCCTTTTTTAGGGAATGGAAGGATGCATCCCTTCGTCCATCGTTCTATCCTATTTTGACTATAGACTGCGTTGCATTGCCGGAGCGGTCCCGAAACCATGCCTGAACCCAGGGTCATCATCTGATGAAGACTTTATTGGAAGCAAAACTGCCTTTTTTGCGGCAGTTCTTGTATATATATATATATATATATATATATATATATATATACATTCACTCTCGACACCCACGTATATATTAGCAGGTATATTAATGTAAGTAATATATATATATATGATGCTTCAGCCCCGAAACCATGCCTGAACCCATGCCTGAACCCAGGGTTATCATCTGATAAAGACTTTATAGGAAGCAAAACTGCTTTTTTTGCGGCAGTTCCTGATTATATATATATATATATATATATATATATATATATATATATATATATATATATATATATATATATTCACTCTCGACACCCACGCATATATAAGCACGTATATTTATGTAAATGATAATGAAACAACCTGGATGTGTTTCACTTTATTCAAGATCAAACATATAGGTAATATAGTTTGAATACGATAGATGAACTCATACACAGATCAATACGTATATCAAAGAGTACTAAACCTCAAACTTTGCTTAAAAATTGACCTTGTATTACATCTTGCTCGCGCCGAGGATTTCAGAACTTGGAGCACTTTAGACAGTGTCTCCAATCAATTTCGTTCTATTTGTTTTTATAGGATTTATGCAAGGTTAATTTTCTTTATATCAAGTTATTTAAAGAATTTTGTAAACTGGCTTTTTTCATATTTGCCTTCGTACAATTTAAACAAAGTTTGACAATGCTGTTCGAGCGTTATTTGACGTTGTACAGCAATCGTGATTTAAATGAATATGGTTTTTGCCGGTGAGGCGCCCGTTGATGTCACACAGCTGTTATGAGAAATATTTGAATTTTGATTTTTAGATACATTTATAATTCCCTGTCCTTGTCCAAAGAAATTTTATTGAGAGTTTTCTTTTTTTATCTATTGTTAAAGCTCCGAATAGTTCGAATTATCTTTTATTTGTAGTTTTTTCCTGTTGGTTTTATATATGAAGGTGTTTTCGACAAAAATTTGGTCTATTTTGGATTTCAAGTGGTATGCGTTTGTTGAGATGATTGTTAATACCACTCTGAGCGGGGAGGTAGTTGGGATGGCTTTTAGCAAAGTTAGTAGTGAAATGATATAATATAGAAATTCAATTTTTGTTTAAGACGAAGAAAGCATCCTCTGAATGGACAAGGGAACATATACCACTTTCGCCTGGCTATTAGGTGGCATCATTTTCATTAAAACAGGTTCATATAAATAACTGGATTAGAGATTTTAATTTTTGTTGAGAATAATTATTTTTATCACGTTATTAAATAATAATTGTTTGGTACATTTTTGTAATAAACAATTAGTTTTATAAGTTTTTGTAGTGAACTCTTAATTTTAAAACGTTGTCGTAAACAATTAAGTTTATATGTTTTTGAATTATTAATTTTATGTGTTTTTGCAGTAACAATTATCTTCGTACATTGAGCAGAAAACAATTATTTTAAACGTCTTTATAGTAAACAATTAGTTTCATACAAGACTTTTATAAACAGTTAATTCTATACGTTTTTGTAGAAAACAATTAATTTTACACGACTTTTTTTAATAAGCTATCGTTTTTATACGTCTTCGTAGTAAACCATTAGTTTCATACGTTTTTATAGTTATCAATTAGTTTCACATGATTTTTTTTTGTTAACAACTATTTTTATACGTTTTTGTAGCAAACAATTAACAGCGAAAGGTTTTATGATAAAAATTACTTTCATACGACCTTTTTTTTTTGTAAATAATTATTTTTATACGTTGTCGTAACAAACAATTGACTTCATACGCTTTTGTACTAAACAATTCCGTATTTTTTGTTAACAATTAGTTTCATACATTTTTATAGTAATCAATTATTTTCATACAACTTTTGTAAATAATTATTCGTTTTTGCTGCAAACAATTTAATACTTATTTGTAGAAAATTATTAGTTTTATACATTTTTCGAGTAAACAATTGATTTTATAATTTTTTGTCATATTCAATTAGTTTTATATGTTTACGTAGAAAAGAATTAATTCTAAAACGTTTTATCGTAAACAAGTTAGTTGATAGGTTTTTGTAGTAAGTAATCAGTTCTTTACGTTTTTGCAGCAAATAATTTGTTTTACACAATTATGTAGCAAATAATTAGCTATATATTTTTGTAGTAAACAATTAATTCTATAAGTGTTGTAATAAACAATTAGTTTTATAAATTTTTGTCGTTAACAATGAGTTTTAAAACGTTATTGTAGCAAGCAATTGTATTTATACGTTTTTGAATAATTAGTTTTATGTGTTTTTGCAGTAGACAATAACTTTTATATGTTTTATTGCAAACAATTAGTTTTATACTTTTTCATTGTAAACAATTAGATTCATACTATTCAGCAGTAAATGAGTAAAAACATTTTTATTGTTTACAATTTTGTTTATACGTTTTGAAGTAAATAATAAGTTTTTGCTGCAAATAACTAGTTTTGTAATTAGCTTTATAGATTTTTTAGCAAACGCTTAATTTTATTGGCTTTTTTACTGTAAATAATTAGTTTTATACGTTTTTGCAGCAAAATCCGGTTTCAGTTTGTAGCAAATAAATAATTTTATGTGTATTTGTTGTAAATAAATAATTTTATGCGTTTTTATTATTAAGTGTTTTCGGATTATTGGTTTCATCGTTATTGTTATTTCCACAACGTTTCGGCGCATATGTCCTCCGGCCTTCTTCAGGTGTTTGTCGAACTCTGGAACCTTCACGGAACTTCGAACTACGTCCTTTATTGAATCCACGGGGGTCGCCTGTTCTGATTCCGTTAGCCATAACCGGGTACAAGTGTTCAGTATTCCTGTATTGTTACTCGCCTGCTGTCAGAATTGAACCTGCAAACTCCAGATGATTGTCTCCTTAGAAATCTTGGGGAACTAACTCCTATATTTTATGCGTCTTTGTTTTAAATGAATTATTTTATGTCTTTGTGGTAAATAATTCGTATGTGTTTATATGCTAGTTCGTGTGTATCAGAAAGTAGACCTTTGGTTTTATATGTTTTTCTAGTATATAATATTTTTTTTTGTTTGTGCGTGTATGAATAAAAAAACGTATAATAATCAAAATGAATACTGATACACACAAACTCACCGGGGGTAGCATTGTGGGTAACATATTGGTCTGTGACATCGAAGAAAGCGAGTTCGAACTCCAATCACGCTATTAGATTTTCTCTCTGATTAATACTTTAAGGAAAGGTATTAACTCACTTATTTTCTTACTTATGGGTTAAGTAGTATCACTTTTGTCTTTTTACCAGAATATCTTTAACATTAGAAAACGCACAAAGAACTGACAACTGTAAAAAGGTGTAAATATTTGGCAACATCAGTTTGCGCAATACTCAACTGACAAACTTAATAGAAACACTTTTCACAAACGAATAAAAGAAACCTAAACCAACTAACTCGTACATACACATAAACACTCACACATATACATAAACACACACATTCGGCCTTCGGGGTTTTGATCTTGTGTCAAGTCCTGTCTGGTGGGAGGCAGCGACAAATATCATACATAAACACACACATATATACACGTACGAAATGTTGCCGAAAAATTATCGGCCTAACTAAGCCAAGAACGAATCTAAGTTTGTCTTTAAAACATCTTTATCAAATTATTTTCTTAGAAGTTACAAAAATTTGAAAAATAAAGAGATGCTAAATAAAGTTCAACTGCTGCTTAAATATGTGGAATAGCATGTACGTTTAATGACTTGAGTTCATTTTCTTCTTAATGGCTAAGTGACGTTGTATCAAGTCTACTAGATACTAGTCATTTCATGGGTATATTTATCCAGGCGTATTTCAGAAATCTCTATAACTGAGTTGTATTTTTGATTGCAGCACTTGGGAATTTACTGATCTTTAACATGTTATGTGGTCATAAGGATTATCTGGAAGTCAGCTGGGTATTCTTGGAACTAGTCTCGTGTCACCTGCGCACAAGGGGGTGGATGTGTCATATTGCTGTAAATAAACATGACCACCAAGAGACATGACGACGGTAAAGGGGTGTAAATGTTTGGCAACGCCAGCTTGTATAATACTCTACTGACAGGGTGGATCCAAATACTCTCCTCCACAAACGAATCCAACCTTTTCCCTGGAACAGCTGGAAATGTAACACAGCACCCGTCTTTTACGATGAAATGGCGATGTCCTTTGGCTTAAGTGAAGCATGGTAACCAATGCCATGGGGTTTACATGGCACGACGGCTTCGAAAACTGAATGCAGAGTGCTCTGAACAATACATGGACTCATTGTTTGGGCGATGCCCGGGTTGAATTGGATGCGATTCGATATAATGATCCCCTGTTGGGTACTTCACCATCCTTGTCGGTCACCGGCAGTTCCGTTCCTGTATCACTTGTAGGTGCTTGCAGTTTCCATGTGCCGTTGATATCTCTCCATAATTTACATATTCCTGTTATACCCTTGCTACTCTTTTCCGAAAAAAAAAAAAAAAATTAAAAAAGCAAAAACAAAAACAAAAAGTACAAAAAAAAACAACAACAACAACAGAAAAACAAAAACAAAACAAAATAAAAAGCTAAAACAAACCAACAAAAACCAGAACCAAAACAAACATAATTGTTATTGCCTTACAGATAAAGCGACCCATTCTTCAGGTAACATTACACAATCAATGGCGTTAAATCCTGTTCGCGTCTCAAAACTTCCAGTCCAAGCTTCAACAATTTATTATGGTCCCTATCATCATCATCATCATCATCATCTCGCGCTGGTAGCACGGATATCCCCGACCCTCTCCCGCCACTCCTCCCTATCGTTCATCGCCCTAGGTAGGTCTTCAGGACAACATCCTGTATCCTCACATAGCTGCTGAATCTACGTTCAAGCTGGTCGTCCTGCTTTTGCGCGGCCATGTGTGGGGATCCATAAGAGTACATCTCTTATGAGTTCATCTCTGCTTCTCCAGCAGTGTCCTGCATGTCTGGTTCGTCTAACTTGGATAGTTTTCGTGATAGGGGGTAGGTGGCCGTACAGTTGGTGTCTTGTGGGGTGTTGCTGCCAGGACTTGTTCAGGATTGCACGCAGCATTCTTGTGTAATTGCCATCTAGCTTCTTCTCCAGTCGTTTTGTTAGCGTCCATGTAGTGCATCCATATAGCAGTATCGATGTGACCGCTGCCTGGAAGAAACTGCGTTTCATTTTATCGGTTAGGTCTGATTTCCATATAATCGATAGCCTATTGATAGCTGTCCATGCTTTCGTTAGCCTCGTTTCGGTGTCCTTTTCGGTTGATTCGATGCTGCTTCCTAGGTACGTGAATTTGTCGACTAGTTTAAGTGGGGTTCCTTCTAGAGTGGAGATGTCCCCCGTTTGGTTATAGCACATATATTCCGTTTTGTGTGCATTAACATAGAGGCCTATGCTTGCTGCTGCTCGTTCCAAACTATGCAGAAGTGTTTCGGCTTGGTCTGGTGTATTTGCCAGTATCGCTATGTCATCGGCGTAGTCGGCATCGGTAATTGTTGTTGCGGGGTATCTTCTGCTTCTTTTCTTCGTCAGTCATTCTCTTTGATTTTCACTACAAGAAAATGGTCCCTATAGAAACATAAAATATACAAATAACCTGATACTGTGTACTATTTTTATTCATGGCCGTATCCAACTACAGCCCCCACTTGCTCTAAATGGAAACAGTAACAGTTCCAATAAATATTTACCTTCTCTGAAAAAAGAACATGGTCAAAGAGCCCAGACACTGAACTTCTCATTATTTCAATGAAGACGATCTTTGGCACGGTGAGTAGAAAATTATATCACATGTATCGGGATCTATAACTTGTTATATATATCAACTTTTCATTGCTTATAAACTCCTCGCCACTCCCTAGATACTACATTATAATCTTTGGAAGAAGTGCCGGGAAGCAGTGCATTGATTCTCGACATGGTGAACAAGATACTACACTATAATCTTAGGCAGAAGTACCAGGGAGCAAAGCATTGATCCTCGGCATGGAGAACAAGATACGACGCTACAATCTTAGGCAGAAATACCAGGGAGCAATGCATTGATCCTCGGCATGGAGAACAAGATACTACACTATAATCTTAGACAGTAGTACCAGGAAGCAATGCATTGATCATCGGCAAGGTGACACAAGATAGTACACAATAATCTTAGACAGAAGTACCAGGAAGCAATGCATTGATCCTCGGCATGGAGAACCAGATACTACGCTACTGTCTTAGGCAGAAGTACCAGGAAGCGTTGCATTGATCCTCGGCATGGTGAAAAAGATACTTCACTGTAATTTTAGACGGAAGAACCAGGAAGCTGTGCATTGATTCTCGACATAGTGAACAAGATACTACACTAAAAACTTATGCAGAAGTACCAGGAAGCAGTGATTTGATCCTCGGCAAGATGCACAAGATAGTACACAATAATCTTAGACAGAAGTACCAGGAAGGTGTGCATTGATCCTCGGCATGGTGCGCAAGTTAGTACACTATAATCTTTGGCAGAAGAACCAGGAAGGTGTGCATTGATCCTCGGCATGGTGAACAAGATACTACATTATAATCTTTGACAGAAGTACCAGGAAGCAGTGATTTGACCATCGGCAAGCTGTATAAAATACTACGCTATAATCTTAGATAGAAGTACCGAGAAGCAGTGGATTGGTAGATCCTCGTCTAAGTGCACAAGATAGTACACTATGATCTTAGGCAGAAGTGCCGGAAAGCAGTGCAATGATCCTTGGCACGGTGGCGAAAATACTATACAATAAATGTAAAGTTGGTGACCATAGTCGAGGGCGACCAGAAGGCTCTCTTTTCAATGGCTACTACACTGAGGTGTAGGGGGGTGTTACTCCTTTCGCTGAATTGCTTCACTTTACCCTCGATACGTACCTTATATTGCTGAGTGTAAAGCAAAGAGGTATCTAGTACCATTTTTAAAGTCTTTGGTAATCCCTTTTTTTCTAAAACATGTGTATATATTGCGTTGTGTATTTATTTACTCAACCTATCGTCTCTGAGCAGGACATTACATAGGATCAGTTTTTATGCGAAATCAATCTTGTTTGAATTCAGAATTTTCCTTCTTTTGTACTGGTTGTTTAAACAAGGCAAACGAACCCAGCCTACCCTCGTCTTGTATTTTTCTGTGTATCTGTCCAATCACTGTAAAAAAAAAAGTTGGCGACCATAGTCGAGGGTAACCCGAAGGCTCCCTTTTCGATAGCTACTACACCAAGGTGTAGGGGAGGGCGCTACTCCTTCCCTGGATTGCTCTACTTTACCCTTGATCCGTTCCTTATAATGCTGAGTGTTAAGCAAGGAGGAATCAAGTACCATTTTTTGAGTCTTTGGTATGACTCGACCTGGGATTGAACCCAGATCTCCCGGGCCATTGGCGAACTACCAGTACGTTCAAACTTGACAAAATTGAAACACACATTCAGAATGTTGTAGTTTCATTTTAACTGCATGTCAACCCGTCCAGGGTTATTTTATACCTGGAGCTTAAGGAATCACATTCATTGTATATTTATATTTTCATTTTTTGTGTCGTTTCTTAGGAGATTTTTTAAAATGGTTCTATTGAATACTAACAGTCTTTAAATATCTACTTGGCCTATAGATGGGACGCTAACAGGTACTACCATTTCGCGTCATAGTTGACATCGGAGTAATGGCAATGGAGGATTATTCCACCCTACCTAGATCTTTAGAATGGACTCCTCACCATTAGATGCAGTTTAGTGCCATATTCAGTATTCCCACCGTTTTTGGTGGGTAGAAGGAGAGTCTTACCATTCTGCAGAGGTAACAGAGCTTTCTAAGACCTGCCGACAGAGCTCTCAATCTTCTTTTCTCTCTATTTCTGTCTCTGCCTGTCTGTCTGTAAGTCTGTATGCCCCCCTCTCTCTCTCTGTCATTCTCTCTCTCTCTCTCTCTCTCTCTTTCTCTCTCTCTGTCTATATATATATATATAGATAGATAGGTAGATAATTACTTACACAATTAAAATTGTTGAAGTTAAAACTAGTAGAATATACCTAAGTATTATCAGAGATGTAAATGTGTGTTTACTTAAATTTTTCTATATATTTTGTGCACACATATTCTGGCAAGTTTGTTCTTTCGTTTATTTCATTTGTCTCTTTATTATCTATTTGTATACTCGTTTTATTTTATTTATTTATTCATTTTTGAGGAAGATACTATTAAGAGACCCTACAACTGGGCGGGGAAACACATTTGACTCATACCCGTCCCCTGACAAAGGACTGAAAAGTTTAGTGTATCGAATTACTTCAACAACGAACTTTCACCATTACCTTCTGAAATGGCATTTCGAAGCGCATGTGCCTGTGATCATTGTCTCTACAGACCCAACCCGTGTCTATACTTTCACAAGAGCATATTCACACGGATAAATACGTATGAGCAAGGCCACACACACACAAACAAATACGTGGGTGCCCGCAGATGTGCATACACATATTGGTAAGGAAACAATCCTAGCTTGTTAGCTGAGCATAGAAAGAACATTTTAAATCATTTTTGATGGTTAACTCGAAAGAAGAAATGAGATCAATTTTAAACGTATATATTTTTTTAGATATATCGAAGATTAAATGTGTTTGTATGAGTATGTGTATGTGCACAGACATACGAACGTGTACGTGCACATGCACATACAGACACACACATGTACGCATATGAAGATATTCAAAGATTGATAAAAACTATGATACATGATATACACATTAAAGATTTACCCAAGTGGGCGTGTATGTGTGTGTGTGTAAATATATATACATATATGTTGTCATCCACAGGCAGACTGTTTCGTTATATTACAACACATCAGTGTGGCTAGACCCTAAAGCTGGGATATATACATACATATGTATATGATGAAAATAATTGTAAAGATGGATAAATCGAACACTAACAAAAGTTTAGTAATATTGATATTTCATTCTTTTTCATTCCAAGAAAGTATTGATTTATCCATCTTTCCACATATATTTATCATTTGTCAGATTCAACACAACCTATAATTTCAACATATATATATATATATATATATATATATATATATATATATATATATATATATATATATATATATATATAAAAACCATTCATTACGTGTGAGTTCGAGTCTCACTGGTGCCACATAATACTACTTTGTGCCACAGCTAAGTAAAGATTAATAAATAACCACACACACACACACACACACATATATATATGAATCTATGTCTTTCCCTTGGAGTAATATTATGGAAATGGTAATCTATGTTCATATCTTATTCAAATGCTATTTTTAAAAAGCAATCATATTCGGTCTCAGTCGAAATAATAGCTCTGTGTAATGATTTCATTCACATGCTCAAATACGTAACTGTAATTATAAATAATATATATATATATATATATATATATATATATAGATCGATCGATAGATAGATAGAGAGAGAGAGAGAAAAAGTAGTAATTTTTGTCAGATCTGACAAGATGTTGAAAAATGAATGGAAGAGTGAATATACTAAAAACTCAAACAACAGATTCAGTTATGAATATTTCGTTCTTATATACTGAAAAGAACTTTTCCAACTGAGAAAAATAGTTTTTTTATAAAGTTTAGCAAAAAGAGGAAATAGATTAGAGTTTAAATATGAATATAAAAATTTGTAGGGTCTATTTTTTTCTGTAGAAAAAGTTTTTTCGATAAATAAAAACGAAACATTCTGAACTTAATCCGTTATTTGTGCTTTTAATAAATGCACTGTTCTATTTTTTTTTCATCATATATATATATATATATATATATATATATATATATATATATATATATATATTCTCCACCGACAATTTAACCAGGTTTGAGTTTCCTTCTAATTGCACTATATACGCTTTGTATGTGAGTTTTGTTATATAAACCTTGATAGAAAATATATAACAATAGCCATACATCGAGCACTCCCATGGATTTATATGAAATTCCTCATATATTCTTTACGCGAATAATCCACACCCATTGTCTTCGGGCGCTGACTGGATATATATATATATATATATATATATATATATATATATATATATATATCAGTGGCGACTCTAGCCTATTTTTGCTACTCGTGCCCCCCCCGCCCTCTGTCAACTTTAGTTCCCAACCCGTGGTCGGTGGACCCAAAGTAAGTCATCATAGTTGCTATTGCGTGATTCTCCATTGTATAGCACAGATTGACTAACGTACCTTGCATGGTGGTTTTTTTGTAAACAATCAAGATACTATATAATTTGTAGTCTTGTTAATACAGTAGATAAGATAATTTTTTTCCTTTCAAAAGTATAGAAGAAAAGAGAAGATGTTCATTACTATGACGAGAAAAATATGTTTATTAGAATAAAGAAATTGATGACAATGACAACTAACCAGGTTAGTAATTAAGTCCACAACTCTCCAGGTCATTTGTTTCATGGAATTATAAAATAATTAAATGAGTGATTTTTTATTAGCACTTCACAATCGTTTTTTTTTTTGTTTTTTTTATTAAGGAATGGTTTATTCGTGAATTTTGAATCATAGAAATCTACGAAAAATACGGGTTCTATGTCATTTTATATTAATAGTAAGTAAGAAAAACCCTAAAACCTCGGAACCTTCGTAGAATTCCGTAGTAGTACGTAAATACTTTTGTAATTTTTTTCATAAAGATTCTGTAAGTAACTTTTTTTGCTGCATCATTTCACAGCTAGTGTTCGTCTATAAATGCATTTGAATGGGCGTGTCTGCAGGTCAAGCGCGTTTTTGGGAAGGTCATCTCATTTGAGCATAAACTCCAGGCGTCTTGGTTTGGCCGCAAATTTTTCTATTACCTTATTGTGCAATTCATTTCTTTGCTCTAAGTCTTTAAGCATTTGCTTCTCAATTGAAATTCGGGCTAAAGACGAAAGTCGATCCTCAGCCATAGTGCATCTCAAAAATGATCGTATTCTGTCCAAGGTTGAGAAACTTCTTTCATTTGAAACTGAAGTAGCGGGAATGGCAAGGAAAAGTTGTATCAGTCTCACAGTTTCAGACATTGCAGACAAAAAACCGAGTTCATGAAGCATCTCCAAAATAGCTTTACTTGAGGTACATTTTTTGAAATCATTGTCAGAATACAAATACCTGAGCTCACTTGTCAAGGATTTTAGGTAAAAAATACCAGGGTATTTTTTTCTGCAATGCATCTATATGTTGCTAAGGGAATGCATAGGAAAAAACTTCAAACTTGTTCACATCGAGCAATTCAAAATATGAAAAGTCTCCTATGTTGGCGAATCGTTTCTTTAGTGACGAAATGATGTTTTGAATTATTTCAAAATATACACTTTTGTAGTTGATTCGATTTCCCCTAGTTCTTTTTGTGGGTGGAGCGTGTGATTCGTCAGATATCTCCATGTCTGTCATCGTTTGTTGGATCATATTTTCTTAATGTTCATTGTCACAATTGTTTTATATTGATTGAATGAAATCATGAATTTTATCTTGAGCATATTTCATGTCGAGTTTTCTGCACTGTAAAATGTCAAATAGTTTTTCTGCTTGAGAAAGAATGACATAAAAACTGTAAATAAAAAACATGAAAGTGAAATCATTCAATTTTGACAATAGATTGTCGGTTTCACTTAGTGTTGCTTCATCCCATATTTCGCCATGATCAAGAATATCTTCAAGTGCGTTCATTATTTTTTGACGATCGTCTTTTATAGCGGATACAGTTCTTGATTTATAAAACCATCTGGTAGCACACAAAGATGGGATGCTGATTTCAAATTTTCGGAACACACTCTTCCGTTTCGTACTAGATGATGTGAATTTACTGAAGCTGTGTAAATGTGAAAAAAATATTTTAACGCCATCAACTTTTTCCGTGCTTTTACTCAAAACTAAATTAAGTTTATGGGCATAACAATGGATGAAATCGGCGTATTTAAATCCCCTCTCACTCAATTTAATTTGCACTCCGTTCTGTTCACCTGCCATCACGGCTGCTCCATCATAAGTTTGGCAAACCAATTTTGATTTTGCATCATCGAAGGAATTTAAAGAATTCTCGATTACATCAGCTAATCTTGTGGCACCTTTGTCATCGCTCACGTCATGAAATCCAAGGAATCGTTCAATAATTTTGCATCCATTCACATACCTAACAATGATCGAAAGCTGTACATGCATTGCACAGTCAGTTGTTTCATCAGCCTGGACTGAAATAAATGGGGCACTTTGAATTTCAGCGTAAATAACATCAGCAATCACGTTATCAATAGCAAATATGATTTCATTCTGTATTGTTCTGGAAACACCTGAAAATTGCCTAGAGCCTTCTTTGGCGGAAAGTTTTGATGCAAACACACTGTCAATTTTAGAGAAACACTGCAATAATTCTCGATAATTACCTTTGTTAAGACTATCTTCCACTTCATCGTGTCCACGCAATGGTAGTTCTTGTTTGCAAAGATATAATATTGCGTTTATCAGGTGTTTCAGATATTGTCTATTTTCTTCGACCAATTTATTGTGCCTTTCTCTTTCAAGTTTGGCCGATTCACTAATAGCAGTGACTATGTCATACATGCCAAATGTTTTTAAACGCTTATAATTGTTCAAATGAGTCATTGATTTCGAATGAATTTTGCAGTCAGCCAAAATATGCCTATAATCAGTATAGCCAGTATCAGTCCATGATTGCCCTGATTTAGGCGTGAAAAGCAAGCAAGGCCAACAATAGAGTTTTTCCTCAGATTTACTCGCACATAACCAGTCAATGTCATTAAACCATTTGGATTGGAACGAACGAGTTCTAACCTTATTCACCAATAAAGGAGTTGGGCGCCCAACTTTGATAATTTCTCGCTTCTCGGCTACATTTCTCTGGCCAAACGATTTATTTTTCAGGTCTAACACAATATCCATTTCCATTATATCTAATTTTAAATCCAGATCATTAACAGCAAATGCAGTACAACTTTTAAAAAAATGTTTTAGAGAATAATCTACTTACCCGTGAAACAGAAAAATTAGCCCAAGTGACGTTATACGCAAAATACAGGGAACTTCCAAAATGTAAATTTCATCTGATGAATCTTGAAACATATGATATCTTGACCCGTTTAAGTTATCCGTGGAAACACTGAAAACATTTAAAATCTTAATTTTATCCAAAAATTCTAAGATACAAAGAATTCGTAAATAAAGTCCGTAATAAAATTGAATGTAGTGAAGCGACTGAAATATTTTCGGCAACTGAAGTAATGTTCTCCAAAAACGGCGATTAAATTTTCCCATAGAATAAAAGGTAATATTGATGAATAAAGTTGGGTTTAAATAGCTGTGAAATGATGGATGCAGCAAAAAAGGTTACATACAGAATCTTTATGAAAAAAAATTACAAAAGTATTTACGTACCACTACGGAATTCTACGAAGGTTCATTGGTTTGAGGGGTTTTCTTAGTATTAATATAACATGCCTTAAAACCCGTATTTTTCGTAGATTTCTATGATTCAAAATTCACAAAAAAAAACATTCCTCAATAAAAAAGCAAACAAATTCACTCTTATTCAAAACTTATTGTTTATTAATTAATTAATGAAACAATAACTTCATCACTGATATTTACAATATATACGCGTGGTTATGTTTACAAACAGCTATTCGTACTACTACATATACGTTTGCTTGCAGCAGTAGTAGTAATCGTTCTTCATGTGTTTATGCGTACGTATGTGTCTACGATATACACAGACACAGCTAGTAGTTTCAATTTCGCTTAAAATAAAGATTATTTGTTGAAAATGTATTCAAATAAACAAATTTTAGTTACAGAATGTAATATATGCAACATTCATTAAAGAAATAGAGATCTGTTAGTGAAAAAACGAATTAAAACACGTCGTTTAACCAACATTTACCATAGCGATGATGATGACGTCGGCGACGGCTATAATCTGCTATCCCCCTCTCTCTCTCTCGGTCCCTCTCACTCTTCCCAAGACAGGCGTCAGCAGTCACATTGTGCAAATTTTTTTGAGCACGGTATTTTGACTTGCTTTTGCCATTAGCTACAGCCAAAAGCGAGATTTCTCTAACATTACTGTTATTATAAGGGTCTTGTGCTTGGCACGGATTACGCGTGTTCAACATTATAGCCGATTTTATGGGATGTTCAATGGATCTGACCATCCGTTCAAAACAGCATCGTTGTATTATTCCCAGATATATTTATGAACTTTTGGCTACTTAGTTATCGAAACTTGAATAGATACGTAATTTAATTGAGATCAGACTAAGTATGTTTGCTTGAAATTAATGGATGATTTTTAATCCATTTTGAATAACATTGACCGAGTTATTGGTCGTGCCGTGCACGAGTAGCACTAGTCCCATCTCCGCCCCTGATATATATATATATATATATATATATATATATATATATAAGAGGAGTTCTTATTTTTGGATTGCTACATGGCTACATATTCATGATCTTGGTTACAGTATTTCAGTGCAATTGGTTATAGGTAATATCAAATAATATCCATTTCGACTGTATATTCAACAAGAAGTATTAAAATCCTAGGTTTTTCGTTGTAGAAAAATACTTTCCATAAAAAAGTTTTGGATGAAATTATTTATGGACAATATTACGTATATGTATAAATATAATGTGTATGTATATCAACTTAGAAAAAGCTGATAAAAGGGTCGTATTTAACTGTACACCAAGGAATAAAATTATGAAAGTGTTTAAATGAGAACTCCGGACATCGACATATTCTTTATGATTCTCTTTGAAGGTTTGTTTTTGGTTTCTTTGTTTTACGGCATTTCAAACTTCATGGGTTATATGATACCAAAGCCATTCTAGTCGAAGAGCAGTAGTGGTACTATTTTATCCACCTGCTGGGTGATAAGTGGGTTCTATAATTTTCCCAATAGCGTGACTTGGGCTCACACTGGCTTACTACGATGTAACAGCCTAACACATTGACTCCTAAGACACAGGGACTTTTCCCCTCCTGGAAGTTATATGTGTATCATTTGATATTAGTCCTGAGAAATAAAACATAAGCACAACAGATTACTTGAGGATTTAAAGATGTATACCGTGCATCCATTCTTTCACTTTGTGCATTCTGCAGCTGTTATTCTGCAAGTGCATTCAAAAAATGGGTTTATGAAACACTTGTTAACACATTTTAAAAAATCTAGGTTTTTTGCAACTTCAATTGCAAGTCTGGGAGACTCATGGGATGCGTCATGAGACCTCATAAGTGAGCTAGACATCATTTGTATCACGTTTGTTAATTCAAAACAAGTGACTTAGTGCCAATGAAAACTTGGTTCAGAAATAAAATTCTATGCAATGTGCTATGCAATCAGATAGATGAATTGAGTAATAATGAACATATATGTTCTGTGATTAACACTGATATAATGTAATTAAATGTCTTTGTACTCAATATTTCAGAACAGTATTCAAGGTTTTTCTCATTTGCTATTTCATTCAATAGTAACCAAGAAAGTATCTGTCATCTTTGATTTGGTTGGGTTTTGTGGCATATCAACCATTTTTGGTTATTTAATACTAAATCCTGCTTTTACATATATATATATTAAATATATGATTTGTGAACAAATTTTGCAGATACACATAGTTAAATGATCAAACAGTTTTATTTCTAACAATTCAATTTAGCATAAGTCAAAGTTAAATGGATTCAACTTTTAAAATGTATAACTAAAAATTCAATTAAACATCTGTGATATTTACACACAGTAAAATTTACACACTGATAAATGATGAAACAGTTCTATTTCTAACAAGTTATTTGTTGGCACTCAGTTTTAATGTCAAACATTTCTATTGAACCCATAGATAGGAACCTATCAGGTACAACCTCTCCTGTTCAGAGTGGACCTCGGAGCAATGGCAATGAAGGGGTACCCCACATTCCCCAAACCTTAAGCATTACTGAAGCCTCATCATCAGATTGTTTAATGTAATATCCATGACATTCGTAAGGGAAGGGTCTTACTCCACAGCAGAAACGCAGTCGGTTTATTCTACAGCCCCAGCTAACTTGGCTACTGTCATCTTAGTCAGATTAGAAGATTTTGACTAGTTATAATATCTGTGAAGCATTTTCTAATACCTTGCATTTCCATGTTTCAGTTCTTTTGAGTCTTCCTTCAGTCATATTCTTCTTTTCTCTGATTGTTTGCAGCACCCCAAGGACAACCCAAAACACTCATGCTAGAATTACTTTTCTATAGTTTTCTTTCAATTTCAGACATTTCTGTTTGGTCTCTTTAACAATAGTCACATTAAGTATTTGTCCGGTACAGAATTTGTTAACAAGTAGTCTATATAAAGTAGAAGTGTGAGGATAAGTCTTTAGATGCTATGCGAAATATTGAAATATTGAAATAGGAACATAACCCACGTGTGGGAAGGGCTTAGTTCTGCACATCGAAAGGGTGAATTATCATGTCGGCTGTTAGTGGCGGGGTTGAGTTCTCGCATTGCTGATCCAGTTATACTCATAGTTTCAGAAGAACATGTATGCAAGTTTGTAAATTAATTTTTCAGTCTTTATGGATCGAACAAAATTTACTTTTACCACAAATGACAGATATTCTGCCTTGTGGGTTATTCAATGCCGAAATAGGATTCATTTTAAAGGTTTGATTTATTTATTCAACGGCACACCAACTCTTTATGGATCATTTAATTCTAAAATTTGATTCATTTTTAAATGTTTGTTTACATTCATAACTATATTTTCAATATTCCATTGGATTATTTAAAAATTTTCTTTTTTATTTATTTAGGATAATTTGCTTTTTACACGCTAATATGATATCAAATATCTTCATAAAATGTGAATTGTTTGATACAGTTATATTGTTTCAAGTATTCCTTACTAAGACTAATAATCCATGCACAATTCCATAGTTTCAATTAAATATTTCTATTTAATAATAATCATTTGTTTGCATACAGTTACATGGTTTCAATTAACTATTTCTATTTAATAATAATCATTTGTTTGCATACAGTTACATGGTTTCAATTAACTATTTCTATTTAATAATAATCATTTGTTTGTATACAGTTACATGGTTTCAATTAACTATTATCTATTTAATAATAATCATTTGTTTGTATACAGTTCCATGGTTTCAATTAACTATTATCTATTTAATAATAATCATTTGTTTGTATACAGTTACATGGTTTCAATTAACTATTTCTATTGAATAATAATCATTTGTTTCTCTACAGTTACATGGTTTCAATTAACTATTTCTATTTAATAATAATTATTAGTTTTTATACAGTTATATGGTTTCAAGTATTTCTAACTAAAATTAATGATTTTATTTTATTGAATTGAATTAATTTAGAGGGCTATTGCAATGCAAAATAATCATTATTTGAGTCTAATTCATTTCAAAGTAAAAATTTCATCTATTTAATTTGATCTATTAACACTATAGGTGGGACCCTAATAAGTATTAACACACTGGTTTAAACACTTAGAGAGTATGTCCAGCAGGATCACCTGGCTCACACTGGACCCAGTGAGCCTATGACCAGTTGGGCAAGAGCCGAAACTCTTGCTCGACCTTCCTCTCCTGTAAACCTCCACTAAAAATAATCTTGTCAAATCCTGTCTGGTGGGAGGCGGTAATAAATAAATAAATACCATTTCGGGCTAAAGTAAACTAGACATTGAAGGGATACTCTATTCTCCCAGAGCTGCAGGACTGGATCCTCATGATTAGATTCAGTTTAGTTACTTACTAAAAACACCACTTATTTTGGGGGAGTGGAGAGGAGGGTGTAGCCTATCTAACATATTGTATTGCAAGCCCCACCGGCGTTTAATGAGATATAATCATATATATTGATATGCAAATTGGCCTAATGAGTAGAGTGTTTGCCAATGGTCCGGAAGACCGGGTTTTAGTCCAAGGTCGAGTCATACCAAAGATTCAAAAATGGTACTTGATGCTTCCTTGATTAACACTCAGCATTATAAAGTAAAGATCAAGGGTAAAGTGGAACAATCCCGGGAATGGAGTTGCACCCTCCCCTACACAGAGGTGTAGTAGCTATTGAAAAGGGAGCCTTCGGGTTACCCTCGACTAAGGTAATTATTATTATTATTATTATTATTATTATTATTTACTCCTTTTCTAGTTTTCCGCACCAGCGTTAGCCAATGATTTCTCACTGGAGTTTGAATGACAGCGAGTCTCCTCAAGTCTCCAAGACTCTTCTCGGTATTCTGGCTGATCTCTACAATGCTGTAGTTATAATGGTCTCTGCTCGTCCTCTTACTTCCAAGTCCTCCAGTTCTCGTACCAACCTTTGGTGACTGTAGAGCACCAGTTACAAGTGATATCACCGTCATTTTCATATCCCACAGTTTCTTCAATTACCTTGCTAGGTCGAGGTATTTGTCCTTCTGTTCAATTTCAGATTTAGTGGTCAGCCGGGACAGCAAAGTCCATAATTCGACAAGTTATCTCTTTTTTTGGTGATTATCATAAGGTCTGGTTGTCTGGCCTAGATTAAGTGATCCGTTTTTACCTCAAAATTGCATATGAGTTAGTGCGTCTCATTCTCCAGGACAGAGTATGGGTTGTGCATTATTATTTACTCCTTGAGAGTTTTTCACATCAATTTTTGCTGATAGTTTTTCACTGGAGTTTTGAATGACAGCAAGTCTCCTCAAGTTTCCCGGACTCTTCTTAGTATTCTGGCCGTTCTCAATAACGCTGTAGTTTGGATGGTCTCCACTCGTCCTCCAACTTCCAAGTCCTCCAGTCTCTTTAATAATTCTTAAGTTACTGTACAGAAAGCACCAATCACAATTGGTATAATTGTCACCTTCATGTTCCTTAGTTTTTTCAATTTTCTAGCAAGGTCAAGGTACTTATCTTTCTTTTCACTTTTTTTCAGTTTTATTCTGTAGTCAGCCGGAACACAAAGTCGACTATTTTGCAAGTTCTGTTTTTTTGTTGTTGTTGTTTATTATAAGGTCTGGTTGTATGGCCGAGATTAGGTGATCTTTTTGTATGTAAAAGTCCCATAGGAGTTTATGTGTGTCATTTTCTAGGACAGTGTATATACCATTTGTTCGTTTGGTCAAATTCAAATTTCTAGACCATCTCCCAACGATCACCTTGCCCACCCAGTCATGTCTAGTCTTATATTCCTTCTGTGCCAATTTGCTGCATTCGCTTATTATGTGATTGATGGTTTCATCACTAACACCACATAATGTACATATGCTATTTTCTTATTTTCTTATCTATTCTTGCTTTGATATAATTTGTTCTTTTAGCGTTGTTTTGTGCTGCTATTAGGAGAGATTCTGTTTCTCTCTCAAGGTTTCCCTAAGCCACATCCAGGTTTTCTCGTGTGAGATGTTGTTTGTTAGCCGTTTAAAACGTCCATAGCGTTGTTTTTCTTCCCATTTTTATTTCTTAGTTATTGTCATTCTGTTGTCCATCGTGTTATGAGTATCGTTTCTGATGACTGTTATCAGTCCTCCTTCGTGTTTTTCTATGTAGTCCTCGAGTCGTTATATCGATGCGTCAAAGCTTCTTCAATGATGGCAAGTCCTTTTCCTCCCTCTTTTCTTGATACATATAGTCTGTTAACGTCGTCTTTGGGATGTAATGCCTTATGCATGTTCATAAGTTTTCTTATTCTTTGGTCCATTTGCTTAAGTTCTTCTCTGGTCAACTTCAAAAAGGGTCCCGAATATCTAATGAGGGATACAGCCCATGGATTTATTCCTTTGATAAGGTTTCTGCTGGAGAGTTTTGTCTCGAGTAGCTTTCTAGTTCTCCTGAGATATTCTTTTTGAATTTTTTCATTCATTTTCACTTGTTTGACGGTGTTTCCTTTTCTCTGACCGTTCTAATCTTGTCTTGATTTGGTAGTTCCATTTCGTCAGTTAGATGTCGTTTGTCACTTTTCATTACTTGCATGGCACATTTTTCTTTGCCGAATTTCATTCCTGTGTCCTGACCGTGTATTCTAACGGCGTGTTATTATTATTACTACTCATTAGAGTTTTTCCCTGGAGATTGAGTGACAGCAAGTCTCCAGGACTTTGCTCAGTATTCTGGCCGTTTTCAATAATGCTATTGTTTGGATGGTCTCCACTCGGCCGCCAACTTCCAAATCTTCGAAGCCCTTTAATAACCCTATAGTTACCGTGCCAAAAGCACAAATCACAATTGGTATAATTATCACCTTCATGTTCCATAGTTTTTTCAATTCTCTAGGAAGGTCGACGTACTTATCCTTCTTTCACGTTCTTTCAGTTTTATTCTGTGGTCAGCCGGGACAGCAAAGTCGACAATTTTGCATTATTATTATTATTATTATTATTATTATTATTATTATTATTATTATTATTATTTACTCCTTTAGAGTTTTTCACATCAGTTTGAGTGACAGTAAGTCTCCACAAATCTCCAGGACTCTTCTCAGTATTTTGGCCGTTCTCAATAATGCTGTTGTTTGAATGGTTTCCACTCATCCTCCAACTTCCAAGTCCTCTAGTCTCTTTAGTAATCCTTTATTTACTGTATCAAAAGCACCAATCACAATTGGTATAACCGTCACCTTCATGTTTGATAGTTTTTTCGATTCCCTAACAAGGTCGAGGTACTTATCCTTTTTTTTCACATTCTTTCAGTTTTATTCTGTGGTCAGCCGGGACAGCAAAGTCGACTATTTTGCAAGTTCTCGTTTTCTTGTTGATTACCATAAGGTCTGGTATTCAGGCCGAGATTTGGTGATCTGTTTGTATGTCAAAGTCCCATTTATTATCATTATTATTATTATTTGAGTGAGGCTGAAAAGCAATATACTACCCTTAAAAAGTCAAGTCGTCATTGTTTATAAGTTTGTGATAGGCTTTTAGAAAAATATTGTCAATTTGTTAGATATTCATTAATATTCATGATTATGCAAATGAGTTAATTAGCATAAATGTACTTTGGGATAAAAGGCAATGTCTCATCTTCACCTTGGTAACAGTTTTCTCTTTTATCACTAAAATTGACTGAGATATAATGGAATTATTCGCTATGTATCTCTCGAGTCATAGGTCAGTGGTTACTATGGAAAAGGTTAAATTACCTATAGTTCATTTGAATTTTTTTCATGGGATCCATATTTAGGTGAACCTACCAGACAAACAGTTATCCTTGAAAAATCGTTTCCAATTGGGCGTTGTGGAGGTTGCATGGTAGGCCCTATTAGCTCTTGGACAATATGTATAAACATTTACAAACATCATATTCATTCACCGACAAAAGATTTGTACAATTCATTTCTATCCACCCCACCAATAAATGAATAAATAAATAAATAAAATTAAAAAAAAAAAAACATAAACGAACTAGAGCTCTTCACCCTGCCAAAAAAACAAAAAACAAACCAAAAACCAAAACCAAAAAAAAAAACAATAAAAATTGTAGTTTTACATGTATTTCTCTTGCTTTCTTTCTGTCTCTCTCTTTCATTTTCACGTGTACACACATACACACATACACACAAGCACACAAACACTAGCGCACAAATACATACATACATGCATACATACATACATGCATACGCAGACTATCCTAAAACTACATTGCCCAGTCGACTAGGGCTGTAGAATAGACCGACTGCACCTCTGCAGAAGGGTAAGACCCCACCATTGAATGTCCTGTTATGAGGCTAAACAATCTGATGGTGGGGTTCCAGTCATGCTGGAGCTTTGAGAAATGCGGAGTACCTCTTTACTGCCATCGCTCCGAGGTCCACTCTGGTCCGGAGTGGTAGATCCTGATAGGATCCTATGTACGGGTTAAATAGAACTAAACTGCGTACTAACTAAACTGAATGACTTGAAATAGAACTGTTTTGATATCTAAACTGCATACTTATGCTAAACTGAATCGTTTGAAATGGAACTGTTTTGTATGCTAAATTGAATTGTTTAAAATGGAACCGTTTTTAAATTTGATACTGTACTTATGTTAAACTGAATTTTTTTAAATAGAACTGCTTTGACGTTTAACTGTGTTTAAACAAAAACTATACTTATACTAAACTGAATTGTTTGAAATAGAACTGTTTGACTAAACTGAATAGCTTGAAATAAAAATGTTTTTGGCAATTAAACTGTGTACTTATGCTAAAGTGAATTGTTTGAAATAGAACTGATTATTTGTATAAAAATGGATTTGGCATCAAATAACCTACAAAAGTTGATACGCCAGAAAACCCAAACAACCAACCTAAAACTATATATACTTGATTCGTGGGTGGAAGGCGTTTCTAAAATAAGACCTTAATGTGATGTAATTCTTATAACATAAGTGACTAGGACACTTACAAACAAATATCAGTTACACTGAAATCTCGGAGAATTTATAGAAACACATCTGGGAGATATTTAGACAATGGGGTGGGGAGAGCACACTACAAAATTAATGGTTGGCTGAAAAATAAACGATCTCATTAGTTCAGACACCTGCATGTGTGGCTCACTTGTAGAGTATATCACTAAAGGCCACAAGGTCTTAGACTAAATTTAATCCCTGGTACCACATTGGTGAGAAGCATAACCATATTATGGTAAAAAGTAAAAGAGAAAAAAAACAAACAAAATGAATTATAAAAATACATACGTAGACTAAAATTTAAAAATAATATGTAAATTAACTAGTGGAAATTTCACAGGTGTTTTACGACTGAAATAGCGTCATTTATCTTGTATATATATAATTTTACCATCATTGACAGGTTTGGTTCATTATAGGCTTATTAAACAACCAAATCAAAACGTACTTAACAGAAATGAAAAGAACTTCGTTTCGAGATGTGTATTTTGATTCAAGTTGATTTTACTTTCCTTCAGGTTGTGATTCGAAATTATTTCTTGGTTATATTTACGTTGATTTGATAAAAAGTTGGAAACATTAAGAATAAAAAAAGGACATTGAAAGAAAAAAAAGGTGAACGATTGGTTTCTTTGTTTAATGGCATATCAACGCTTGTAGGTTATTTAATGTCAAAGTCATTCTCCTAGAAGAACAGTTGAGGTACTATTTAACCCATAGCTGGGAGGATAAGGAGGTTCATACCTTTCCCAAGGGTATTTGCCCGAAAGTAAATGTAATAGCGCGACTGGAGCACGAACTCGCTTACTACGATTCTGCAGTCCATTGCTTTAACCATTAGACAACCAGGACACCCCCAAAGGTGAACGAAAGAGAGATAGATTATTAGATGTGAAAGAAAGAAAGAAAGAAAGAAAGAAAGAAAAAAGAAAGAAAGAAAGAAAGAAAAGTGATTTGATGAGAAAGCAAAAAAAAAAGAAAAGTGAGTGGATGAAAGAGAAAGAAAGAAAGAAAGAAAGAAAGAAGGTAGAAAAGTAATGAAATGAGAAAGTAAAAAGAAAGAAAGAAAAGTGATTAGATAAGAAAGAAGAAAAGAAAAGTGATAAGGCGAAAAAGAGGAAAAGAAGAAATAAAGAAAAAAAGAAAGAAAGAAAGAAAGGGGAAAAGATTAGAAAGTAGGATAGAAGTAAAAATGATCGGATGAGAAAGAATGGAAGAAAGAAAGATAAATAATTAAATGGGAAAGAAAGAAAGAAAGAAAGAAGGAAGAAAAAATTTTAGGAGGAAAAAAGAAAGAAAGAAGGAAAGAAAAAAGTGATAAGAAGGAAAAGAAAGAAAGAAAGAAAGAAAGAAAGAACGAAATAAAGAAAGAAAGAAGGTGGAAAAAAGAAAAGAAAGAAAAGTGATCTGATGAGAGAACAAAAGAAAGAAATATGGAAAAAAAAAAGAAAGAAAGAAAATTATTAGATGAGAAAAAAGAAAGAAAGGAAAAATAAAAATAAAAGAAAGATACTATTTACCAACCCCTCCGCTCGGGCAGGATATGACACAAGGTCAATTTTTAAGCGGAGTTTAAGAGGTTTGAATTCAGAGTTTTCCTTCTCTTAGACTAGTTGCCTCAACAAGGTTGAAGAACCTAGTCTGCCCTACTATTTACCCATAGCTGGAGGGAGAATAATTGGATTCATACCATTCCCAAGGGTATTAGTGCTATGTGAAAAATGAAAGAAAGATGATTAAATATGAAAGTTAGAAAAGAAAGGGATCACATGAGAAAGAAAGAAAGAAAGAAAGAAAAAGTGATTAGATGGGAAAGAAAAAATGAATAAAGGAAAATGATTAGACGAGAAGATGGATATAAAGAAGGATAAAAGATTAGATTGTAAAGAAAGAAAGAAAGAAAGAAAGAAAGAAAATGATTAGATATAAAAGAATAACGAAAGAAAAGGATTTCACAAGAAAGAAAGAAAGAAAGATAAATGAGTAGATGGAAAAGAAACAAACAAAGAAGGAAGGTGGAGAGGGGATTAGATGGAAAGAAAGTGACAAACAAACAAACAAAACGTAATTAGACGAGAAAGAAAAAAGAAAGAAGAAAAAGAAAGAAAGGAGGAAAGTGATTAGATGAGAATGAAAGAAAGAGACGAAAGTGATTAGATGGGAGAAAAGCGAAAGAGCTGCTTCTATAATGAAATGATGAGGTCTAGACGTCTAGACTGCTGTCTAGATGATTTAGTACCAGTTATCAATACAATTTGATCAGCAGACTAAATGTTTTTTGCAATGCAGGTTTTGACAAAAGGCAAAATTGTACAACTGCAGCACCTTCCATACATACCAAACCCACTTGCTCTGAGTGGCATTTTTATTTTGCTTGCTAAACTAAAAATCCAATGCTGCAGCTTTAAAAAAAGAGTTTTAGATGTGTTTCGACTAATAGAAAACTCACTGGAATACCTGCTGATTGGTTTGTTTGTCTAATTGCATATCAACCTTCCTGGGTTATTTAACACTAAAGTCATCTTCGTTGAAGAATATAGCTCAGTTGGCTGGGATTGTCGAATACATATCTCAGCGGATGGCTAAGACTGCCTCCAACGAGTGCCATGGATATGACACTAAACTGATGGTGAGGCTCCAGTAATGCTGGAGTTTTGGTGAATGTGGAGAACCTCTTCATTGTTATTACTCCCTGATCCACTCTGACCCGGAGTGGTTGTACCTGTTAAGATTCCATCTATGGGTCAAATAGATCAATTTAATCATCTACTATACTTGAAACCATTTAACTTTGTGCCAATAAAACTATTAGGGTTAGATAGCAATACTTGAAACCATTAAACTGCATGCAAAAAATGAGCTCTGGTTCGTTTAAAAATCATTTACACGCTATTCGTTTACAAATCATATATTTTATAAATATTTATAAACAGAATTTGGCATTAAATAATCTACAAGGGTTGATATGCCATAAAAGCCAACCAAACCAAATCATTTGTATTTAATGTATGTATATGTATGAACAGGATTTCGTATTAAATAACCTACAAGGGTTGATATGCCATAAACCCCAACCAAATCATTTATATTAAAACCAAATCATATTATATCAAATCATATTATTTATATTAAACCAAATCATTTATATTAAATGTATATATATGTATGAACAGGATTTGGTATTAAATAACATACAAGGGTTGATATGCCATAAAAGTCAACCAAACCAAATCATACGTATTTGATATATTGATATGTAAAGAGGATTTAGCATTAAATGACCCAAAATGATTGATATGTCAGCCAACTATTGTAAAAGTACAAATGTGACTCTAATTAATTCATAATTGGGGTAATAAGGGGATTAAAGCTTTTCCTGAGAGTATTAGACTGAAGATGAATAGAATAGCGCAACTGGAGACCGAACTTGGTCATTTTGCGTACAAGTGTCGAGTAATAAAGGATTTGGAAGAAATCTAACATTTCATTCATTGTATTTCTGTTCTGGTAAATACAATTTCAGTCCCAATACTTTTTTAAACACAAATTACATATATTTACACATTACACTATACTACCTACCTACCTAACTACCTACCAAGGAGTATGAGGTGAGACTTGCTGGGAAAGAGGAGAATAATGGGCGGTTTTCTTGAAAATATCATTAATTGCTTAATAGATATTTCATTTTTCGTTTAACTGGGTGACTATTATTTTCATTAAAATCTGCTGTTTTTCTCTGATTCTTTTTGTAAGAAAAATATATCTCTAAAAAAAAATGCTGTGTATAAGCTTGAAGGCAAAAATTTGATTTAGGTCAAGTTTTCGGGTTAGAGATGGATTTTTGCATGCAATCGAACTTTTCTTATAATGATAGTATGTGGTGTGTGACAGAGAGTAACGTCTTACAGAGAGTGGGTAAAGGGCAAGGAAGCTTAAAAAACAGATGTGTTGTCGGTCTGTTTTTTCCTTCTCTAAATAGTATGTTCATTGTAAAGCGTAAATGTGATACATCAGTTGGACGATTCTTTTCTTTAGTTCATCGTATAAAATTTGCTTATTCAAAACTAAGAGAAATATCAGCATTTGACTCAAGTGAATTTTTAAGACATTAAATCTAAAGTTATTTTGACTAAAAGTTTAATGATATCTTATACAGTCATTGCCCAGTCGGTTCGGGCTGTAGATACACCGAATGCACCTCTGCAGAGGGGTAAGACTCCATCAACGAGTGTTCTGATATGACACTAAAAAATCTGATGGTGAGGTTCCAGTAATGCTGGAGCTTTGGGGAATGCAGAGTACCCCTTTATTGCCATCGCTCCCAAGTCGAGTTTGGCCCAGAATGGTAGCACCTGATAGGGTCCTATCTTTGGGTCAAATAGAATTAAACTGTGTACGCATGCTGAATTGAATTGTTTGAAATAGAACCGTTTTTTGGTATTTAAACTGTGTACTTATGCTAAACTGATTTTTTAAAAATGGAACTGTTTTAACATTTAACAGTTTGTAAACAAAAATTACACTTATTTTAAACTGAATTTTTTGAAATTTATTTCGGCGTTAAATGACTCGAAAAGGGTTGATACGCCGTAAAATAAACCAACCAACCAATCAACCAACTTTTATAGTAATATTAAAAGTTTCGTATTTGCCATGAAATTCTTTCTGGTTTTTAAGTTTCTTATCGCATGGGGATAATATAATTGGTTTGACTTAGTTTGGTTTATTAAACGGCATATGAACCTCCTATAGTTTATTTAATGCCAAAATTTCACTCATTTGAAAATGTTTGATTATGATCCTAAAAATGTACATTTTGAATGTTCCATTGCAATAATTTTAACGACACTTGATTTTTTAAAAATTTACACCATTTAATTGAACAGTTATAGGGTATAAAATATTCCTAATGCAAAAAATTACTCACTGTTATAAAGTTTAAAGTGACCCTTTCTAATTCTAATAATTCACACACAAGTAAATGGTTCGAAGTAACTATTCAACAAATGAAAAAATGATCTGAACGCTTGGAAAAATGGAAAATTACAATAATTTCAGAATATTGAAAGCGGACACCATTAAACAAGTGGATACGAAAGAAAAAAAAAAATAAGAAAAGTGTACTTCAGCCGAACGGGAAAAAAAAAACTCTACAGCTGAAATCTCATAAAAGGAATAGAGACCTGGGCAGTCCTCCTTGCAAGATACTCAGGACAATTCTTAAAATGAGCAAAAGAACTTAGAGGAATGGACCAAAAGACAAGAAAATTGATGACAATGCACAAGGCCTTACATCCAAGAGATGATATAGACAAACTATGTGTGTCAATAAAAGAAGAAGGAAAAGGACTCGTCAACATTGAGAATTGCATCGATGCATCAATACGACAATTCGAAGACTGCATTAAAAAGACCTGGAAATAGAAATTGTGAAAACGGAGCACCTTTAAACAAGCACTTTGTCAATAATAGTAGGAGCCTTGGGTATGATTAAGAAAAGAACAGATAAGCACATTCACTAAATACTTGGCAGTCCTTGCCAATATGAAATCGAAAAAAATACACTTTGAGGAAGCACTTAATTCCTTAAGCGAGCATTTTTTATGTAATTAGAAAAATAGCTACTAAATCAGGCAGCAAAACCATAAATACATAGAATGCATATAATTCCTATCTTCCCTCGCTCTAGGTCTTGGGTAAAGACCCGGTGAAGGATTGTAAGAAAGCGGAAGCTGAAAATTAAATAATAATAATAATGATAATAACTTCAACAAACTGACCCGAGGACAAGAAAAATAATGACGATGCATAAGGCTTTACATCCGTGAGATGACATAGACAGTTTATATGTGTCAAGAAAAGAAGGAGGAAGAGGAGTCGTCAGCTTAGAGTATAAGGTGGATGCATCAATATGAGGAATCGAAGACAACATACAAAAAGAGCCAAAAAAAAAAAAGACTGATTGTAGCGACCAGAAACAACACAAAAAATAATAAGATCAACAGAAAAACAATAACTAGGAAATATAAATGGGAAGAAAAAAACTGCATAGACATTTTAAGCGATAAACTAACGACATGTCACTCGCAAAAACCAGGGCATGGCTAAGAAAGAGAAACTTTAAAAGAGAAACCGAATCAATTCTAATTGTTGCACAAAATAACGCCATAATAACCGACTATGTTAAAGCGAAAATAGATAAGACTCAACAGAATAGGAAGTGCTGGTTATATTACAATTTGGTGAGGAAGGTGATCCACTGGGAATTGCGTAAGAAATTGAAATTTGATCATACTGCCAAATGGTATTTGTGTGAACCAGAATCTGTCCCGGAGAATGAGACGCAAAAATTCTTTGGAATTTTCAAATCCAAACAGATCACTTAATCCCAGCCGAAAGACCAGACCTAGTGAGAGTCAACAAAAAAAGAGAACCTGCTGAATTGTGGACTTTACCTTCCACGTAGACCACAGTGTAAAAATCAAAGGAAACAAAATGAGAGACAAGTATTTGGATCTTGCCAGAGATCTAAAAAAATCTATGGAACACGAGAAGGACTGTGATATCAATTGTAATTGGTACGTTTGGAACGATCGTCATAGGCTCGATAAGGGGACTGGAACAATTAAAAATCGCAGGACAAACAGAGACCATTCGAACTACAGTATTACTAAGATCGGCCAGAGTACAACGAAGAGTCCTGGAGACTTGGAGAGACTTGCTATCACTCAGACGCCAGTGAAAGACTATCAGCACTGATGCTATGTGAAAAACTAAGTCCCTAAATCTTGCTAGGGAATTGAAAAACTATGGAACATGAAGGTGACAATTATACCAATTGTGATTGGTGCTTTTGGTACAGTAACTAAGGGATTATTAAAGAGACTGGAGGACTTGGAAGTTGGCAGACGAGAGTACACCATCCAAACTACAGCATTATTGAGAACGGTCAGAATACTGAGAAGAGTCCTGGAGACTTGAGGAGACTTGCTGTCGCTCAAACTCCAGTGAAAGACCATCTACTAACGCTGACGTGAAAAACTCTGAGTAAATAATAATAATAATAATAAACTAAAGCATTATTAAAGGGACTGGAGGACTTGGAAGTTGGTAGACGAGTGGAGACCATCCAAAATACAGCATTATTGAGAACGGCCAGAATACTGAGAAGAGTTCTGGAGACGTGAGGAGATTTGCTGTCATTCAATCTCCAGTGGAAGACCATTAGCTAAAACTGATGTGAAAAACTCTAATGAGTAAATAATAATAGAATGCAGCAAACTACCACAAAAGGATTACAAGATTAGCATGAGTGGGTGGGAAAAGTTATCAACTTGGAATTGTGCAAGAGATTGAAATTTGACTATACTACAAAATGGAATGTGCATAAACCGTAATCTGTCCATGAGAATGGGTCACATTAAATTCTTTGTGATTTTGGGATACAGTCAGAACACCTAATGGTTGCCAGAAGACCAGAATGAGAATTAATTTGGAAGAACCCCCCCCCGGCTATCTAGAAGATTTTACCTTTCCGGTGGACCACAGAGCGAAAATAAACGAAAATGGTTGGTTGGATTTTATGGCATATCAAATTTTGCCGGTTATTTAACGCCAAATCCATTTTTATGCAAATAGTCAGTTTCAAACAATTCAGTTTAGCATTAGTACAGTTTAATTGTCAAAAACATTTCTATTTCTAGCTATTCAGTTCATTCAAACAGTTCTAATTCAGGTAATTCAGTTTAGTATAAGTATAGATTTTGTCTACACACAGTTAAATGTCAAAACACTTTTATATTAAACAATTCACTTTAGTGTAAGTACAGTTTCAATGACAAAAACAGTTCCATTTCAAGCAATTCAGTTCAACATAAGCACGCAGTTTATATGTAAGTTTAGTTTAATTGTCAAAACATTTCTATTTCAAGCTATTCAGTTTAGTATAAGTATACAGCTCTATTCAACTCATAGATAGGGCCCTATTAGGTGCTACCATTCCGGGCTAGAGTGGACCTGGGAACAATGGCAATGAAGGGGTGCTCTGCATTCCCCAAAGCTCCAGCATCACTGGAACCTCACCATCAGATTGTTTAATGTTATATCCAGGACACTCGTTGGGAGCTTTTACCCCTCTGTAGAGGAGCATTCGGTGTATTCTACAGCCCAAGCCGAATAGGCAAACGAAAATGAAAAGATCGATAAATATTTGGACCTTATCAAATAATTGTCCGTCAGACTCAGTGAAAGACCATCTACTAACGCAAGGAGCAAAATAACATCCACTACAACAACAATAATAACAACAATAATAATCATAATAATAATGAAATAAAGAAAGAAAGTGAAAAGATGCTAAAATATTAGGATCTTGCCAAAGTACTACAAAAAACTTTGGAATATGAAGGAAACGATATTGTATATGGTACGCTCGAAACAGCTTGGAAAAAAGACCGCAGGATTTGTAAAACCAAAAGAAGAATCAATACCATATAGACCATAGCATTACTGACATCAGCAAGAATACTTAGAAGAGTTCTGAAGACCTGAGAAGATTTGCTGACACTCAGACTTTAGTGAAAGACAACCAGTTTAAATTGGCGCAAAAACTGAGGCACAAAATAATAATAATCATAATAATAATAATTTGTTTGCACTCAGTTGTATGGTTTCAAGTATTCTTACACAAAGAATTCGCATACAAGTATGTGGTTTTAAGTATTCCTATCCAATACTAATAATTAAACAGATTCATTTGACCTATTGATAGGACCCTAACATGTATTGCCACTCCAGATCAGGGTGGAACTGGGAATAATGGCAATGAAAGTAATTTACTAATCTTTTTTTAGAGGTAACACAAGGCGATATAAAAGGGGCAACCAATGAAATTCGAACTCACTCGTGTAGGTTTGCTAGTCGAGGTTGCTATCCCCTTGCTTTCTCTTTCTGATGATACCTTTCTTTCTTTCTTTCTTTCACTCTTGTGATTTGAAAAAGTATCAGATGACCCATGCTGGTACGTCTTCACCTTGTCGGTAATAGAGTCCCTCAATTTGAACTACCGACATTGAGAAATGCCGATCAATATATATATATATATATATATATATATATATATATATATATATATATATATATCATCATCATTTTTGACGAGAAGTATACTAATATAGAAATATATATATATATATATATATATATATATATATATATATATATATATATATATATATATCGAACGACTTTGAAAGAAATAAAACAGTTCAACTTCTCATAATATCCATATTTACCAATCCCTCCGCTCGGGCAGGATTGGACACAAGGTCATTTTTTAAGCAGAGTTTAATAGGTTTGAATTCTGAGTTTTTCTTCTCCTAGACTAGTTGCCTCACCAAGGCTGAAGAACTTAGTTTGTCTTACTATTTACCCATAGCTGGAGGGAGAATAATTGGATTCATACCTTCCCCAAGCGTATTAGTGGTATGCGAAATGCTATCACCTGTCTCCAAGATTTGAACTCATATCGCCGTGTCCATTTCTTACGACGATAACCATTACACCACGGGCACTTTCACATAAGATCAAATGATAAGTTTCAGAGTTGCTATTAATGATTGAAAATAGCAGAAATTAACCTGTTGAATGGAAAGGTGACAATTTTGCGGAAAATTAATTTTCTTCATTGTTTATTTTTGCAGCTGTAAATACGGCATTATTTTTAAAAAATCTTGCATTTACTTTTGAGGATGAATTAATTTCAAAATTTTCGAAAGATTAACTGTTTTTATTTACTATCTCATATCAAATAGCTTTTTTAAAATAGGATAACAATAGGATTTCCGTGAGAACAGATATTATGTTTTCATAGATGATAAAAAGTATAATTTGATTCAATGCCGAAGTGCTAGTCAATACTACCTTTGACGCAACTACGCTATATATATATATATATATATATATATATATATATATATATATATATATATATATATCAAAGCAATGAAAGACCTAAAGTTTTATTCATGATGGGACTAAAAACATAAAAAGCAAAAAAAAAAAAAAAAAAAAATAAGGAGACAAGTTAGCTGACCGGTTTCGTTCCCACTCAACAGAGTTAAATCGAGGAGAATATTGTGAAAATAAAATAAAAATATTGGAAATATCTACGATGGAAAAAACAATATTGTATTGGAGACTATATCGAAATGATACTAAATCCTAGCAGACATTCCCTCTTTTTAGAGAGATGGTCTCCCTGACACACACATACACATTCATATATCTTAACATGTTGGTTGAATGCTGCGGATTGTTTCTTTCTTAAAATCTTCTAATGAAGACGTTCAAGTATTCTTACTAATCTTTAAATAAATATAAATAAAACACAGCAACAAACGATCTAAGCCAAAGCCCAAAGATGTCCAGTGAAATGGTCGAAAGCATTTGGGTTAATATAGGTTACTTTCTTTACCAACTTGACCCAGACATAAGAAGACAAGTGAGAAGATTTGAACGTCTTCACTTGATGATTAAAAAAAAACAATAAGCGGTATTCGATCAAACCTCTATAAATAATGACTTGTTGACTAAGTGTACAATATATATATATATATATATATATATATATATATATATATATATATATATATATATATATATATCTGAAACCATGGGTCGCAGACTATTTTACATGGATTAAATATATCAAATACATATGTATATATATATTAATATTATATATGTATTAAATATATATATATATCTAATATATGTTAATTATATACTAAACTAAACTAAGTTCTTCAGCCTAGGTGAGGCAACTAGTCTAGGAGAAGAAAAACTCTGAATTCAAACCTATTAAACTCTGCTTAAAAATAACCTTGTGTCATATCCATATTAATTATGTAAATATATATATATATATTTTCACACACACACACACACACACACACACACACACACACACACACACACACACACATACATATATATATAATCTTGCTGATTGCACGGATTCATTTGATTTTCTTTCGTCAAACGCGGCTCTTGAAAAG
This sequence comes from Sepioteuthis lessoniana, assembly GCA_963585895.1. Taxonomy (NCBI): domain Eukaryota; kingdom Metazoa; phylum Mollusca; class Cephalopoda; order Myopsida; family Loliginidae; genus Sepioteuthis; species Sepioteuthis lessoniana. Next base: position 170,743 of record CAUZXS010004158.1, read on the forward strand.
ATCCTTTAGAGCTGATGAATGTAAGTTTTTGCTGGTCGTTCAACACTGGTGTGTCTGTGAGTAGGAGTCCATAAGAGAACATCACTTACAAGTTCGTTTCTGCTTCTCCCATGGTTGCTTAGAGGGTTTGAGAAGTTGGTGACCGCATAGCTGCTGTTTTGTGGGGTGCTGTTTCCAGGATTTGTTTTAAAAGAGTACATAGCACCCTTTTGTAGTTTCCATGTAGCTTTTTCTCCCAGCATTTCAAAGTCCAGTATATATGTATGTACGTTTGTATGTATGAGCGTATATACGTTTGTATGTATGTATATATGTACATATGTATTTATGTACGTATGTATTTATTAATTCTCCACATGAGCAGGATGCGACACAAAGTCAATAATTAGCTGGAAGGAGAATAGCTGGATGCATACCTTTCTCATTTGATTTCATGCTTTTTATCAAGCACACTTATAATTCTTCAGAATATAATCTGGTTGGATTATCGTGAAAGCGTGAAACTACAAGTTGTGATATCTGATTTTAATTTCCGTGTTCATATATCATCATAATCATGTCGTGCCGCTAGCACGGATATCCCTGACCCTCTCTCGCCACTTCTCCTTATCGTTCATCGCCTCTGGTAGGTCTTCAGGACTACATCCCGTATCCTCACATAGCTGCTGAATGTATGTTCGTGCTGGTCGTTCTCCTGTTGCCCATCCATATGTGGGGTCCATAGGAGTACATCACTGATGAGTTCGTCCCTGCTTCTCCAGCAGTGTTCTGCATGTCTGGTCGTCTAACTTGGATAGTTTTCGTGATGGGAGGCCGTATTGTTGGTTTTGTGGGGTGTTGCCTCCAGGACTTGTTCAATATTGCTCGCAGCATTCTTGTGTAATTGCCCGACACGATAGTCCCATACCTCTTTATCATCTGTCTAGACTACGTGCTTAGAACATCGATTGATAAAATCAGAGAAAACGGTTTCGAGCTGACAAAGAGAAGTTCACACACACACACACACACGCACACACACACACACATATATATATATGTTTGTCTTTGTTGACATTTTAAGCTTTGTAAAATAGATTTCATTTTAAGATAGAGAATATATATTCAAGAACCTCCTAAGCGATAAGATTTAAAACCGTAATTCCCGCTAAATAAGAATAACCTTTGTGGCAAGTACTGTACTTGTAAAATAAAATTTGCTTGCATAGATATCCGACAGACCAGTACCACTAGCTCATAGCGGTCAGTCTGATATTTATAAAGACCATAAATGTCATCCAAAGTTTTTAAAACATCCCACCCACAAATGTTATGAGTAGCATTAATCGTAGAGTGCGAATATCAGATAAAGCAAACGACACCCTTTTATCGCTAGTTATCTGTTTAGTTATAATAAATACCAAATCATCTTTAGGCTAATGATCAGCTTTGCTGAGGGAGAGAAGAAGGGAAATGTTGGGGGCTATTTGAAAACTTCCTCTGCGCCCCCACCAAACGAGGAAGAGCTCCATAAATGTTTATAAATAATAATTCACTTACTGCGTTTTTACTGACATTTCTTACAATACCAAATCTCTGTAAATGTTGGAGGGGGTCCGTCAAAGAGCACAACCCACCCCCGGTACCCCTATATTTTCTTTTAACTACGCCCCTTTTAGCGACGTCGGTTTAAGATTTTTTAACTTCTTTTTTTTTATATTCGCAGAGTGTAAAATGTCCACTTACTCAATCCGTTGACATAAAAAAGAAAATGACAACAGTAAGACAGAGAAGCGACAACGGGAGTGAGGATTTATCTGTTAATTTTATTTTTAACACCACACCTTTCCGTGTCTTTTTTTTTTTTTTTTTTTTTTGTAGCCCGACATTCATCCGTTTGCTCGTCACATTCTCTGGCGGTGACGAACCGAGGGATAACTTTTCTCAGCGGCTATCAAGTATCTCATTATTGAATCAATTATACAATTTACATTGTTGACATCTCGTCGCGTCGGTCGGCCTGCATTTGTTTTAGTCATGTCTAACTTTCGAGTATCTGTCGTCTATTGGTTAGTGAAGATCATTTACACGTTGTGATATATTTAGGTTATAATGGTTCATAATATTGTTCCGCCATAGAATAATTGGTGAAATGGTCAAACGTTATTGTCATTGCGATGACTAATTCAGTTCAAGGTAACATTCTTTGCTTGAAGTCTAAACTCATCTTAATAAATAAAGTACACTGTATTCCAACTAATATTAAATAGATACTTGTAGTCAGTTATCGTGGTAGGAAATGGAATTGGTGACCTGAGTTCAAATCCTGGACGAGACGGCATTTCATATCGCACTAACACACTTGGGAATGGTGGTAAACCCATCTATCCTTCCTTCAGATATTGGCAAATAGCAGGTCAGACTAGGCTTTTTAAACTTGCAAAAGCATCCAGCTTAGGAAAAGAAAAACTCTGAATTTAATCCAGCTGTACTCCACTTAACATATTTACCTTGTGTCATAACTTGCTCGTTAAAGAGATTTTGGGAAATACATACCAATAGTCATTATAATGCAAGACTAATAGTAGGAAGCACTCATTGAGAATTGGGTTTGATAACCATTGAACCACGAAAGGTGCCTGATTAAACTCGGTAATCTTGTAGAAACCAGCACCTTCAACGTGACTTAACCGCACGTCCATTACTAGTAGGTAAAACCCGTTGGACCCGTGGAAATTCCACGAAAGATACACATTAATATGCGTGTTTGTTATTCCCTACATACTTTATTATCTATCTGTCATATGTATCATAATTTTGCTCACAGATATAGATAACATAGCAGGAAACGAGCGAATGATATATATATATATATATATATATATATATATATATATATATATATATATGAAAAGTAATTAAAGGATTGTAATCCGACAATATGTAGAAAAAATGATAACAACGATCCAAGTGGAAGGAGAGATTTATTGAGAGGTCAATTGACCTCTCAATAAATATCTTTTTCCACTTGGATCGTTGTTATCAATTTTTCTACACACACACACACACACACACATATATATATATATATATATAAAGACAGAGAGAGAGAGAGAGAGAGAGAGAGAGAGAGAGCATAAGAATGTATTTACACATCCCTTCCATCGCGAGTAAAATGCTCCACAAGCCGAACACAGCTGGTCTGAATTCAAAATTTTCCTACTCCTAGACAGGTTGCATTATCAAGGCTAAATTAACCAACTCTACCTTACTAGTTATTCATAGGAAGAAAAGAAATAGATTTATGTCTTTTTTAAGAGCATTAGAGCGAATTAAAACAATACACATGATCAGGGCGAACTCAGCTCGCCAAATTCACATCCGAGGATGATCAACGTTACGCTACACGCGCCTCCTTAAATATTCTGTTAAGGGACAAGGGATTGATATACTAGAGCAAGTGAAACTCAACTCCTCATATCCACGCTCATCTTATTCTACACGAGTCCAGATCTACATTTCAGTAGGCTTGTACCTATCGTTCGTATGTGTCACTTAGTGAAAAGGAAAAATGATGTAAAAACAATCACTTAATTTTTGTATTTTCGTCTCTATTGACGATTGTTTCCTCATGTTATCTTTTCTTTTGCAACTCTTTTCTGCATTATATTCAGCTTCTTTACTTTTCTCGCTTTCTGGCGTATGTATGATCGATTAAGCAGAAGAAAAACTATGAAGTATGGTGAATGCGGAGGTTGACAAAGAAGATATAATTGACGTGTCAGAAACAAACTCTGCATAAAATAGTCCAAGATGTACATGGGAAATTCTGGAGATAACCAAAAGAAATTATCAACAAAAGATCTATATATTTATTCATCGAGTAGGATGTGACATAGGTCAGTTTTTCAGGGGATATTAACTGGCCTAAATTCAGAGTTTTCCTTCTCTTTAGCGGTTGCCATTTCAGGTAAAAGAACTCAATTTGCCCCACTATCAACCCATTGCTGGAGGAGGAATAATCATATCCATACCAAGAGTATAAGCACTATGTGAAAACAGCCTCGTCCAAGATTTGAACTCAGCTTGCTGTGTCTATTTCCGACGACGAAAGCAAATAAGTTGTTCAAATAATTATGAAAAGTAATATATATATATATATATATATATATATATATATATATATATATATATATATATATATATATATATATATGAGTGTGTGTTTGCGTGTGTGTGCGCGCATATGTGAGTTTATATAAGGTTAAATAAAAAAAAAAAATTTGACATTAAAATCAGAGTGTTCGAATGCTCGTAAGCAAAGTAGTATAAGAACTAGCACAGTGAATTTAAGATTCATACTGTCCAGTCGGCTGGGGCCATGAATATATCGAATGCATTTCTATAGAAGAGTAAGATCTCCCCCTCACTAACAAGTATTCTATATATGACACAAAACTACATCTAATAGAAAAATTCCAGTCCTGGATCTTTGGGAATGAGGAGTATGCCTTCATTACCATAACTCCCAGGTCCACTCTGACCCTGATTGGTAGTATCTGTTAGGGTGCCATCTATAGGTAAAACGAAACTAGTTTCCTGCGTATGAAAGTAAATTGCATCTAATAGTGAGTTTTCAGTCCTGAAGCTTATGGGAATGAGGAGTACTCTTAATTGTCTTTACTCAAAGGTCCATTCTGACCCTAACGGATAGTGCTTGTTAGTGTCCCATCAATGAGTCAAAAAGAGATTGTTAACTATTTGCAAAAAATCCTCTCTGCATAGCCTAGAGCAAGCAGCTAGAGACATTGATCTCCACGTGAACACAAATAAAACAGAGTTTATGCGTTTTAAACGAGAAGAAGCCACCTCCATTCGGTGACAGGCCTCTAGAATTAGTCGACAAGTCCACGTACTTCGAAGCAACATCTCATCGATTGAAAGTGATGTCAACAAAAGCCAAGCAAAGGCGTCGATAGCTATGGACAAGTTATTCTTCATATGGAAGTCTGATCTATCCGATAAAATAAAACGGAATGTTTTTCAAGCTATTGCTGTGTCAATACCACCGTTGGGATGCTAACAAAACGCATGAAGAAAAAAGATCGATGGAAACTACACAAGAACGATTCATGCAGGTTTGAACTAATCCTGGATACAGCAACCAATAAAAGAGCAGCTGTAGGGTCACTTACTCCCCATCTTAAAAAACATCCAAGTTAGACAAACTAAACATATGGGGTATTGCTGGAGAAGCAAGGACGAACTTTAAGTGAAGTTCTTCCAAGGACCCCGACACAAGGATGTGCAAGATTTGGCTGACCAGCAAAAAAACTTATTTACAACAGCTCTGTGCAGACACAGGGTATTGTCTGAAAGACCTAACGGGAGCGATAAAAAATTAAGACGGATGGAGAGAGAGAGAAAGAGAGAGAGAAAGAGAGAGAGAGAGAGAGAGAGGAGAGAGAGTCAGATAAATTCGTGCTGTTAACACGAATTGATGACGATGATGATGATGATATATATACGATAATGATGATATATATATATATAAACCAATTTGCTATCGAAAGTTAAAATGTTGGGGCGCCCTTGGTTACTAGTAATGATGCTTCGGTCCAGAAACCCTGCCTGACACCAGAGTGATTGCCAGATCATGTCTTAAATGGAACGTCAATAACAAAGCACCTAAATAAATTGAAAGTTAACGAGAAAACTGTGTGGACAACAATTAAACAAGATTTAAGCCCAGATCTTAACCCCCTTAATTACGCTATATGGGGCGTTTTAGAAAACAAAACAAATGCAAATTCCCATCTATATATTGGTTTGCTTAAGGACCGCTATGGAGGAGGAATGGTATAAAATGTTTGAATAATTTATCTTAACGGCACGCAAATCGTTTCGGAGGCATGTTCATACAACAATTTAAAAAAAAATGGTGGCTATATTGAGTAAAATTACTGTTTTTGCCTATCATCCTTTTTTGTTGTTTATGTTTAAATTCAAAATGAATCTTGTTTTATAATAGAGTCGTTCATTATTATACTAGAAAATTCAAAATTTTCCTTCTACTATATATATATATATATATATAGCGTGGAGGTGCCTGTTGTGTAATGGTTATCGTCGTAGGAAATGGACACGGCGACACGAGTTCAAATCCTTGACGAGACTGATAACATTTCACATGGCACTAATACTCTTAGGAAAGGTATGAATCCAATTATTCTCCCTCCAGCTATGGGTAAATAGTGGGGCAGACTAGGTTCTTCAGCCTTGGTGAGGCAACTAGTCTAGGAGAAGGAAAACTATGAATTCAAATCTGTTAAACTCTGCTTAAAAATTGATTTTGTGTCATATCCTGCTCGAAAGGAGGGGTTGGTAGATATGTACATATAAGTAGCGTGTACTCCTAAGAAGTGTCACATTGTTTAACTAGTAAATATCATTTTGATCAAAATTAAAGATATCTTCATTTATTAAGTTTAATGTATGATTTATTTTAGCCGTATCATGCAGTATTTTACGAAGACTAAATGAATTCATTGCTTGTGTAATGAATGCCTAAAATTTGAAAAACATGTAAGGTTACATTTGCCTTTGAAGATATATTCAGCTTCTGCAGAAATTTTCATTTTCAGTGATACCTTTCTACACTAAATTGATATGACTCTTCGAGATCAAATTTAGAGCGAATTTGGACAAAGACCGAAGATACAAGTAAGCAAGGCGTTTCGAATCTGTAGCAGCTGCTACATCTGTTTTGTTTGATAAGTGTTTTTCGATATTTTTGGTTTAAAGCATATACCTCGGATATATATATATATATATATTATATATATATATATATATATATATATATATATATATACATATATCCTGAACGTGACTGATTGCATGTCACATAGCACTAATACCCTTGGGAAAGGTATGAATCCAATTATTCTCCCTCCAGCTATGGGTAAATAGTAGGACAGACTAGGTTCTTCAGCCTTGGTCAGGTAACTAGTCTAGGAGAAGGAAAACTCTGAATTCAAACCTGTTAAAACTCCGCTTAAAAATTGACCTTGGTGTCATATCCTTCCCCAGCGGAGGGGTTGGTAAATATATATATATATATATATATATATATATATATATATATATATAGGGTTGAGTTCTCTAGGGAATGAAGTAATCGTGTTACCATTAGCGTTTATAGCAAGTCTCTTCATATATGAATTGAGGTCTTGGTAGTCGTTAAATGGATGTATGTAAACAATAGTAATTGTGATTCATAACTGTTTAAAATTTACTTCACTGATACTAGTTCCTCGTGGCTGAGGGTTAGAGGCTTGGATTGGCGTTTGAGTCAACTGGGTTTCGATCTCAGCTACGGGAAGCTAGTATGTCTAGCCACACTGATGAGTTCTGATAGAACGAAACAGATCTGTCTGTGAATGACTATATATAAATGAGCTGAAGACAGTATACGGTAGCAGCATATACTTAGCTACCAACAATTTTGAGCTTTAAAATCATGAAATGTTAAACTTAATATAATGCAGTTTTTTTTCTCATTCTTATATTTTCAAAACTCATTTCTTTAACAAACAAACAAACAAAATAACCCAATATCTTTTACATTATAAGACTGTCACATTCTTACAATATCTACTTTAGCTAACGCTATTGTAACTTTTGATGTAAGGTTTTTTTCGCTTTACGATGTGCCCCATCGGAAGTAGGAGCATTCGTATTTCCTTTTAGCGAGGAGTTATAGCAGTGAGTGTTCATGCGGTTCCTATTAAAAAAAAAAAACTGTTTAAGGAAGCATAAATTCGATATCAGCACTATTTGTTTTGCTGACTTCTATAATGACTAAGTTTGACAGATGTACGAAATCTTTGACATAAAAATTGAAACGGTAACATAAAGAAACAATCTGTATCGGTTGAGTGACCTTAAACATCTGATAAATGTGCTTCTCAAAACAGAACTGTGATAGTAATGTCTCTAAATCAAACCAAGTAAAAGCCTGTTAATCTTATTGAGCAGTTATTTTTAGTGTTTTGAGTAATACGCTAATTTCTAAATCAGCCACTCACTTATCTCAGATGTGTGCAACGCAGTTTGACAGAGAGTAAAGTTCGCAGTATTTCCACGGGACGTTTTTTATGATATACGTATGCAGTTAGTGCTAAATGGCACAACAGATTCGACTCTTTGGATGGGAGAAAAGTCTTCTGAAGTTTGATCCTTGTTGGAGTATTGTGGATTTTAAAACCTTTGTGGAATTAAAGTAATTCTGGTCTTTTAATCATTGAATATTTTTTATCAACGCCACAACCACCATTTTAGAGATAAACTTACGCCGTTTCCGGTTAAAATAAAAAAGAGTGAAAATTACCCCGATCCATTTGCAGTAATAGCTTCCATTTGGAAGCATAGAGAGAATGGAACTTTAATGGCATCCTTTTCATTAGTTATATAAAATATCGGCCGTAAATATGTACATCCCTGACATCAATTGATAATTAAATGAAAAGTTAATTTTCTTCGAAATTAAAGATAACGGAGTTTATTATTATAAGTGGAACATTATACAATCGAAATAGATATAATTAGTGCTATAAAGTTTTGTAGTAAATAATTCATTAAAATAAAATTTTATACCACTGAAAAAACAGCAATAAAAGACTATGTAAAACAAACCTATACGAGTGAGTTCTAGTCTCATTGGGTGCACCATTTACATTGCCTTGTACCACATATGTTCTCTGACGAAAGCTACAAGCTGGAAACGAACACGTTTATAAGAAGAAAAATTTTTTTTAAAATACAAATCTCTTTTCATTTTGAAATATATATATACATAGATATATACTTATTTTGGCATTGTTACATATTATTTTCAGTTGGTTCATATATATATATATATATATATATATATATATATATATATATATATATATATATATATATATATATATATATATGTGTGTGTGTGTGTGTGTGTGTGTGTGTGTGTGTGTGTGTGTGTATTAATATATAAATGTATGTATACATACATTAGAATCCTTTTTATAATCCATAGTTTTCATCTGGCACTCATAATTTTTCAGAATATAGTATTGCCGAATAAGTGTTAAACTATTTTTGCGTTATATATATATATATATATATATATATATATATATGTCGATTGAGTAGAGGGTTCGCCAATGGTCCTGGAGATCGGGGTTCGATCCCAGGTCGAGTCATACCAAAGACTCAAAAAAATGCTACTAGATGCCTCCTTGCTTAACCCTTAGCATTATAAGGTGTGGAGCAAGGGCAAAGTGGATCGATCCAGGGAAGGGAGTAGCGCCATCCCCAACATCTCGGTGTAGTAGCTATTGAAAAGGGAGCCTTTGGGTGGCTCTCGACTACGATTGCCAACATATATATATATATATATATATATATATATATATAATGATTTTTAAAGAATAGTTTGTTGGTAACTTCATTTTTAAACGAGTTTGATCTCATATGTTTGCATACAGTTAAATGATTTCAGGCATTACAATTTATTGTTTTGCACACAGTTAAATAGTTTTAAGCATTCCTATCAAATACTAATAAAAGTAAAGTTAGCGACCGTAGTCGAGGGTGACCAGAAGGTTCCCTTTTCAATAGCTACTACACCGAAGTGTAGGGGAGGGCGCTACTCCTTTCCCTGGATTGCTCCACTTTACCCTTGATATGTACCTTATACTGCTGAATGTAAAGCATGGAGGCATCAAATACCATTTTTAAAGTCTTTAGTATGACGTGACCTGGGATTGAACCCAGGTCTCCCGGCAATCATTTGTTTGCACACAATAAAATGGTTTCAACTATTGCTATATAACACTTAGTTCTAGTAAATATCAATGATAATCTCAACCAAAATGACTAAATGGTTCTATTTATCCCATAATAGAGACCCCCAAACAGGTGCTACCACTCCGGGACAGAGTGAACCTCGAAGCAATGGCAATGGTTTTCGAAAAAGCTCCAGAACTGGAAACTCACCGTCATATTCAATTTTGTCATATCCACGACATTCGTTGAGGGGCAGTTGCTATCTGCATAGGTGCAGTCGGTGTATTCTACATACACATATACAAATAGTTGGATGAAGAACAAGAGGGAGGAATTTACAGAAGAAAGGAATTTTACTAGATGTAAGAGAAAGAATTGGCAGGAGAGTGTTAAAGGTATTTTAGAAACTGGCTGCTATGTTTGAAGTTGGTCCTGTTTTACGAAGTTTTGTTAATCTTTATACATAGAGCTTCAAGAATTTGGAGTATGTATTTTCTTATGTATCTATGTACTCCATTTAGCAAAAACAATCATAGAAAGGTTTTCATGAAAGCAATGCACTTAAATAGCCTGGGATAATAAATGAATTCCTATCCAATTTACAAGTAAATGATAATTTTGCGTCGTTTTAGTTACAATGAACATAATTGAAAAAAAAATCCAGATTTTCGATATAACGGAGAAAACTATGGAATACAAATTAGAAGTCTTCACAATTTTCTTATGAGAAGCATTAATATAATGTAACGAGAACCTTGCAGATTTACTGGCCGTCAAGGGGCACCTCTGGTGGTGTAATGGTTAGCAAGTTAGACTAGCAAACCTACACGAGTGAGTTCGAGTCTCATTGGGTGCCCCATTCATTTGGCCTTGTGCTAAGTAAAGACCTTCATAAATTACTACTGGCCGTCAAGTTATTTTTTATCATCGAAGTTATATTCATATTGTGTGTGAGTGTGTGCGTGCGATTTTGCATGTGTGCACGAGTGTGTTCCCGCTGATTTCTGTTAGCAATTCCAGTTGATATAAAATATATTTGCCGCTGCCTCCCACCAGACAGGACTTGACACAAGGTCAAAAGCCCGAAGGCCGATTAAAGTGGGGATAAAGGGGAGGGGAAGGTCGGGAACGAGCCGAGGCTCGAACCCTGCTGGTCTATGCTGCTCATTGACCCACTAAGTGCAATGTGGGTCTAATGAGCCAAGCAGTTTCACGAACCCAAATCTGGGTCCGGGCACGGATGCCGGGTTATAGCTTGAACTAGACAGCAAGGTCTAGTGCTATACAGAGGGGACAAAGGTGACAATGTTGCAGCTCGCCCACTCGAAGGTAGCCCAGCCTCGAATCTGCCATTGATTGCGATACCCCATCCGGTACGAATGCCAGACGGCCCAGCAAAGGCCGGGGAAGTATTCTAGTTGACATAAGGTGCATTTTATCCGATTTACCAACCCCTCCGCTCGGGCAGGATATGGCACAAGGTCAATTTGTAAGCGGAGTTTATCAGGTTTGAATTCATAGTCATCCTTCTCCTAGACTAGTTGCCTAACCAAGGCTGAAGAACCCAGTCTGTCCTACTATTTACCCATAGCTGGAAGGAGAATAATTGGATTCATACCTATTAGTACTATGTGAAATGCAATCAGTCTCGTCCAGGATTTGAACTCGAGTCGCCGTGTCCATTTCCTACGACGATAACCATTACACCACAGGCACCTGCATTTTATAAGGTATCCTCGATATATAATCTTTCTCTTTTAAGTTTTTACGCTAAAACCAATAAGTTAAATCATAATCTGTAGTTCGAAAGCAAAGGCCATTCAGCTTCTATTATTTGCGTCTGACTCAAAAAGCTAATTTTTCATAACGAGCCATATACGAGAAGCACTGAAAAGTTCTCTATCCAACTAAGAAGAGAAGGAACTCTTTAAATAAACTTATGAAAAAA